>JAQZBX010023901.1:0-30521 GCA_029593785.1 Cabassous unicinctus
TTATCCTCTTCCTTTGGGTGGCCCATTGTTTTGGTGACTTGGCTGCTCAAGCAATACCATACAATGCGGTGGCTTAAACAATGGGAATGTATTTAGCTCACAGTTTTGAGGCTAAAAGAAAGTCTAAATCAAGGCATTATCTAGGTGATGATTACTTCCTGAAGACTGTCTTTCTGGGGTTGGTTGCTGGTGATCTTTGATCCTTGACTCCTCTGTCACGTGGCACTGTACACGACAGCCTCTCTATTCTCTTTGTTTCTATTGAATTTCAACTTCTTGCTTCCCATTGCTTTCTCTCCCTCTGAATTTCATTCTTCTTATAAAGGACTCCAGTAATGAAATTAAGACCCATCTATCCTGTGCCATACCTTAGCTGAAGTAACCTCATCAAAAGGTCCTACTTATACCCACAAGAATGGATTAATTTGTTATATACATCTCCAAACCACCAAAGCCATCATCTCCTTTTTCTCTGTTTCTGTCATTTTTTTCTTCACACTGTATACTTCAGTATTTTAAAATGTTAACTCTGGGATTTATTTCCTGAGATGTCTGTTTCTTGAGTTTTTAATCATCTGGTGATTTGACACATTTTCATGACTTTTCAGGAGCTAACAAAACCGAGCAAACCTAAGCAAAAAAACACCTTTCACTGTCTTTTCCAAGCAAATTGGCTTTGTGTTGGCTAGTGCTCTCCATGGAGTTCAGCCCTCTTATCATGAAGTTTAGCCCAAGATGTATGCAAAGTGCATTCCCTGTCTTTTCTAGGTCTGTGTCTTGTTCAGGGTTTGTGCTTGCTAGTGACCTTAGTTCCCTGTTTACAGAGTTGAATGTTCCTTTTAATTTCCAGGAAACAGACCTTCTGCCTCTCCAGGGTGTTCCACTGCTGGACATAAAGCAGGTAACCCTTCGCCCCAGGCCATCTGCCTCAATTGCTTCTTATACTGTTTTCCTTGTCTCAAGCTCCTTTTGCCTGGATGGCAAATTCCAGGGGGTCAAGCATGCTTGAGAGGTTTCCTAAGGCAATCTTTCCCAACCAGAACAAGGCCAGGGACCCACAGAGGGAGTACTGGCAGTCTCCAAACTGTCCTGGGGAGGGAATAATGAAGGGGCCAAAAAAGGCACCAGGATCTCCTTTCATGGCTCCCCATAGCTGTGCTTATTTACCTTCCAAGAAAATACAGGCCTTCAACTATCCTCTGTGGCTCTGAGGGAGAATACCATCTTTTTTTGTTTTTGATTAATTTTTTATTTTTTTATATCAATGTTACAAGTTACTCATTTTATACAAGATAACTAAAATTATGACAAATCTGCTTTAGTCAGCAGTTACACTCCCTCCTTATTTTTCTTCATTCCTCAATCTTGAGAGAATTGGGATGATGTCCTCTGACTGCTTCAGGTTGTGAAGAGACATAGAACTTATGGGGCAGAGGAATGGAATTGTTTTGCCTGCAGTTGAAGGTACTTCTTGCTTTTGGGATGGGGCTGGTCCATCCTCATTGTTTTCTTAGTATTCCAGGGCATGTCTGAAGAACTGGAGAGTAGAGTTGGCGGCAACTCTGCTGGGTTTCAGGGTTCAACCAGCATAGGAACATTCTGAAGATTTAAGTCTCTGAGAAATATAGTTAACAGGTACATTGAAAATTTTAGGTTCAAATAAAAGAAGTAGAAAAATCAGGATTAGGGAGTTTATAAATGAGCATAACTATGTTATATTGGGGAAGTAGCATTTCATATATTCCCAGTTAATACTGCCAAGGGGGTTTTGATTTCGTGTGGCATGTGGTTTTCTTATGATGTCCAGGCATCCCTAGAGCCTTTGGGAGCACTTTTTTTTTGAGGCTTTGTTTACTGTGGCTGTTTGTGGAATCTGGCTGAGACCTGCATAAGCATAACCTCTGGGATGACCTCCCAACTCACTTTGAAATCTCTCAGCCACAAAAGCTCCATTTTATTTGGTATTTCCACTGTTTTAATCCAAGTCTTTCTCCAAATACATTGCTGATTAATGCTTGGAGCTTAGTAAGCAAAGGGGTGCTGATGCAAAATACCAGAAATCTGTTGGCTGTTATCAAGGGTATTTATTTGGGGTGGAAGCTTACAGTTACCAGGCCATAAAGCATAAGTTACTTCCCTCACCAAAGTCTGTTGCCACGTGTTGGAGCAAGATGGCTGCTGATGTCTGTGAGGGTTCAGGCTTCTGGGTTCCTCGTTCCTCTCTGGGTTTAGATGCTCTGGTCTCTCCACAAGGCCAGCTGTAAACTGTCAGGTGAACAGCTCGTCTCTCTTCCCAGGGCCTCTGCTGTATCTTATGGAGCCGTCTCTCTTTCCTCACATATCTGCTTCTCTGGCATTTACTTCCTGGGGCTCCAGCATCAAAAACTCCAAACTGTTCTCTGCCAGGTCTTTTCAATGTGAGGGGGAGGGGACTCAACGTCTTACTGACGTGGCCCAATCAAAGCTCTAACCATAATTTAATCACACCCAGAGGAACAGAGCAGTTTAAAAACATAATCCAATGTTTATTTTTGGAATTCATAAACAATATTAAACTGCTACACCATCTTTAAGTGCCCTCCACTGCCTTTGTCTGGGTCAGGTTGGAACAATGGCCACCCTTACAGCTAGTTCCCTGGCAATCTGGAGTAGCTAATCCAAAGCTACAATCATTGATTGGCCTGCCCATCCCCCTGTCCCCTCATCCCCTGATCTTGGAGAAGTGGGTTTTCTGTCTCTTTCTGGCTTCAGCAAGGTATATGAGTGGCTGGACCCCACTGCTGCCCACCATGCTGGGGGATGGTGATGGTAACTGCCTTGCAGAGAGCACAATTTATTAGTATTTGCCATAATTTACCAGCCTCTTCCTCCTGCTCTTCCCTGGATCTGTTCAGTGTTCCACTGGAACTCTGGAGTTTTGATATAGTTGATTCAGATAGTTCTTGCCTGTAATTGTTCTGGTGGGGGGACTAATTCCTGGATTTTCCTACTTGATCTTCCCACAATCCTCTCTCTCTGACCTATTCTTAAAGCATATTTTCTAATGCACTCCCTGAGTTCAGAATAAAAGGCTAGTACTTTCAGCATTACTTCATCTTCATTATTAGCCTCTTATAACTCTCTGATTTAAGGTTATTGTACAATAGTTGAGCACTCTGCTAATGCACATTACTTTGGCACTGTAATCAGTACACATTTCAAGGGCTTCAGTCAACAATAGTACCCAAAGCTTTGAAGTGAAAAAATGTATAATTTTTGCAAATTGGTATCTAAATAGAGCAGGGAATAAAACTCTTCAACTTCAGCATAGCATGTGACGTATAGAAGAGTAATCTTTTATTGAACATTAATAACTTATTATCATAGTTTTGACAAATGCACTAATATCTTCATTCTGATAAAATTTGAGAGTAATTTTCCTGTTACTCTCTTTCAGTTAAACTCAGCTGGAAATCTTGGAAGGGGAAGTAAAACTATGGGAATGTTTGACCACTGAGGCATTATATCTAGGGAATTTGTAATCCCTTTTGGGAAAGCTTTCTCATCTCTTCGTGTCTTAGTTTGACACAGGGTTGCTGATGCAAAGTACCAGAAATGGTTTGGCTTTTATAATGGGAATTTTATTTGGGGTAAAAGCTAACAGTTTTGAGGCCATGAAATATCCAAATCAAGGCACAATCAGAGATGCTTTCAGATCAGCTACAGATGATCCTGGCATCCTGCCATGTGGGGATCAGGCATATGGCAGAGCTCACCTTGTGAGCCTTGAGCTGCTCGTGAGCTGCTCCTAGGGCCCAGCCCCAAAGGGGCCTCTTTCTGTGCCTCTGTGCTCTGCTGGTTCCAGACTCCAGGACCCCTCTCAGTCTCTCAGGGCTTCTCTGCCTTTCTGCAGCTGTAGGTGTACTTTCTCTCACATGGGAGGATCAAGATGGCAGAGCTCCCTTTCCCTGTGTCATTCTCTCTGTGTCTCCATTTATATAAGACCCAGCAAGAGGACAGAGACTCAACCTGAGTCACACCTCACTGACATAGTCCAATCAAAAGGGTGTCACACCCACAGGAATGGATTAGTTCAAGAACATAGTATTTTTCTTTTGGAGATTCATACAAGAACTTCAAACTGTTGCACTTGGTACTGGGGTGGGGGGTAGAGTTGAAATCAGGGGGCTTGCGTCAAAGAGAATTAACCTGAGAATTCTTCTTTCAAACGTGAATGGCTTTCTTGTTTTCCACATGAGGAAGTCTTCTCATTCATTTAAACCCATCTTGATGGCTGTAGACGATACATTACTGCTTTTTTGTTTGTTTTTTTGACTCTGTACAACATAGTTTAGTACCATGGACCAACCACAATGACTCCATCAGAGCAGAGGCCTCTCATAAGACTCTTTGTGTGGATGCAATAAGTCATAATGTGATGAAAAGGAAAGAGAGCTCTCCCACAGACAAGAGAATAACTGCATTATTTCAAGTTTCCTAACTCCAGCTATTAAGCATTCTTTAGAAAAGATCCCTGACTTACCTTACTACTTACAAAATCTACCATAAGGAGAGCTTTCCATTAGAGTATACTTATGGTGTGAAGGAAAAAAAAAAAACACCCAAAGTTTGGCCTGGTCTTTAAGGTCCCCCCAGTATCTGCTCCTACCCCTCTGTCCCCAATTTTCTTATAAAACATCTCATGCTGCCACTCTATGCACTCTTGTACTTCTGTGACTTGACTCATGTCCTTTCTGCTGGAAACGCCCTAGTCCCCCTTTATTTCTCCCTATTAATATATAGTAGAATAGTAGCAAAGAGCTCAGATCCCAGAATCAGGCATCTCTGTGTTCGAATTAATTTACTAGCCATGTAATTTTCTTGCATGATCTCTCAGAGCCTCACGTTTATCATTTGTAGTACAAGAAAATGACAGGACTGATCTGGTAGGTTTTTTTTTTTTTTATCAAGATCAAATGACACGCTGCACATAAGTACTTAGAATCATGCCTGGCATATAATTAGCACTCAGTAAAAGGGATATATTATTACTTCTCCAAGACCATTATCAAATTTGCCTTTCTTCACGAGGACGCACCAGATCTACCAATTGGAATTTATTTTCTATCCCAAAATCTCATGGGACATTTTTCTTGTTTTCCCAGTTTTCCTTGAATCACAGTGACTTGTGTGCCTGTCTCTCTCCTTCACTGGAGGTTATGTCTTGCTCATTTAAGAATATCCCCCAACACTTAGCACAGTCCCTTGGTGAGGGGATGACTACAACTGATGTGGAATGAGTGAAATCATGTCACTTATGCTCTTAGAATTGTTTTTTTGTGTATGGATGTACAAAAATACAAGGTATAATCCCTGCGGTCGATAAGCTTGCCATCTATTTGGGAGAGATAAGCACATGTAGCTCTTCAGAGACCATGATACAATACATTCTTGTTTAAACCAACCATTGTGTGGTATCTGTTATAGCAGCATTGGCAAATGAAGACAGTATTCTTTTTGTACCTAGCTTTTCAACTCTACATAATTTTTTTTTAGGAGGCACTGGGAACTGAACCCAGGGCTTCCCATGTGGGAAGCAGGCACTCAGCCACTTGAGCCACTTCCGCTCCCAAATATAACATCTTTTTTTTTGAGGTACCGGGACCAAGGATTGAACCTAGGACCTCATATGTGGGAAGCTAGTGCTCAACCACTGAGCCACAAGGGCTCCCCTGTGTTGGTTTTTTCATTTGTTTTGCCTGTTTTTTTTTTTTTTTGTTTTTAGGAGGCACTGAGAACTGAACCCGGGACCTCGTATATGGGAAGCCAGCACTCAACCACTGAGCCACATCAATTCCCCTCAAAATTAAAAAAAGCCCTCATAATATTTTTTAAATTTTATTGAAGTATATAATTCATACATGAAATACATAAACAATAAGTGTATAGTAAAAGTTATGAACTTACAAAGTAAACATGCTTATCATAATACAGGGCTCCTGTACATCACCCTACCACCAACACCTTGCATTGTTGTGAAACATTTTTTATAAACTATGAAAGAGCATCGACAAAGATATAACAATGCCTATATCTTACATTTGGTGTATTTTTGCCCCAACCCACCTGATTATTAACACCCTATATTAGTATTCTATATTTGTTATAGTTCATGAGAGTATGTTCTCATATTTGTTCTGTTAACCACAGTCCATCTTCCTCCACAGGATTCCCTGCATTATACAGTCCCATGCTTTGTACACTCCATTCAAAGTGTAACTCAGTGGCTCTCATTTTCATCACAGAGTTGTGCTGTCATCAACTCAGTTAATTTTAGAATGTTTTCATTACTCCAAAAGGAAAAATTTCATACCCTTTGATACCACATATTTTTGTCCCTGAGAACTGATATATCTTCTTTGCCATTAGGTAAAAATATTACAGTATTACTGTTAACTATATTCTATATCTATACATAACATTAGTTGGATTTTTCCATGTATCTCCATATTCTTAACACCTTGTAATAGAGGAACATTCTTGTGTTTGTAATATTAACCACAATCATCATCCACCACTGAAATAATTCTTTGAGTCCCTAGATTATCCTGTAGCTTTCTTTCAATTGACATTAACCTCCCTAGACTACCCCATTATACTCACTACAATGTGTTATCATCAACTTTATCTATTTCCCCATATTTAAATCCATCTTATTAAACATGCTACATACATTCAGTGTCAGTTCTCCCCTCTCAACCCACATTCTATCTTCTAGTAACCTATACTCTAGAGTTTAACTTCATGAGTTTATTCATTGTATTTAGTTCATATTAGTGAGACCATACAATATTTGTTCTTTTGTGTCTGGTTCACTTCACTCAACACAGTGTCCCCAAGATTAATCCATGTTGTCATATGCATCCTGACTTCAATTCTTTATTCTTACAGCTGAATAGTATTGAAAGTATACACCACATTTTGTTTATCCATTCATTGGTTGATGGACACTTGGGTTGTTTCCATCTTTTAGCAATTTTGAATAACGCCGCTATGAACATTGGTGTACAAATGTGTTAATGCCCTTGCTTTCACTTCTTCTGAATATATTCCTAGTAGCAGGATTGCTGGATCATATGGCAATTCTATCTTTAGCTTCCTGAGGAACTGCCCAGAATGTTCTCCACAGAGGCAGCACCATTTTACATTCCCACCAAAGTGAAGGAGAGTTTCTATTTCTCCACATCCTCTCATCATGTTTTTGAGGTTCATCCATGTTGTTTTCATTAGTAGTTCATTTTTTTTTTTATGGTTGAGTAGTATTCTATTGTATTGAAAAGCTGTGATTTGTTTATGTAGTTTACTGTTATTTGGATTATTTCCAGTTTTTAGCTATTATAAATTAAGATGCTATAAACATTCTGTAACGAGTATTTTTGTGGACATACCTTTTCATTATTCTTAGGTAACTATATAAATATGAAATTGCTGGGTTATAGCTGAGGTATATATTTAAGTTCATGAGAAACTTTTTTCTAGAAGTTATACAATTTAACACTTATCATTAAGGATGAGAGTTTCATTTGCTCTATTTTGCCAACATTTGTTGGTATTAGTCTTTTAAATTCTAGTTATTTTAGAAGGTGTGAAAGGGTACTCATTTTGGTTTTAATATGCATTTTCTTCAACTTAGGACATTGAGTACCTATTTGTGCTTATTGGCTATTTGTTGATCTTTTGTGAAATGTCTATTTTTTTTTTATTAATTTGAAGGCATTCTTTATATATTATGGAAACAAAGGCATTGTCAGATATATGCATTATAAATAATTTCTTTGTCTGACTTTGACTTTTTATTAAAGGTGTCTTTTGAAGGCTTTAATTTTGGAAAAGACCAACTCATGCTTTTCTTTTGTTTTGTATTTTTTGTGTTGTTATTAAAGTTTTGCCTTCCCTGAGTACACAGTCTCAGTTTTTCCTTTATAAGCTTTTAGTTTTAGCTTTTATGTTAAGGCTTATGATTGATCTCAGATTAATTTTTGTTTATTGTGTGAGTTAACTATTGAGGTTCATTTTTTTTCCATGTGGACATTGAGTTCCAACCCCATCTGTTGAAATAATTGACACTTTCTCATTAAATTACCTTAACACCTTTATCAAAAATCAATTAATTGAAATCTTTTAGCCATAAAAACTAATTTGTATTTAATATTTCCCCCTTTTGGTCAAGGTCTTTTTCCAGATGCATTGCTAGTTGGCCACTTGGTCGGGAGGTCATTCCAGAGGTTACATATCTCAGTAGGATCTCATTGACTGACACAGTAAACAGTGCCTCAAACAGCGGGGCTCCTGAGGGCTCTAGAGACATCCAGACAGTTTCAGCAGGGCAGACAAACTCAGGCATTCGGCACCCTGTCAGTGGGCCTTACTTTGGAATTTTTGCTCCCCGATGTAACAGAGTTAGACTCGTTTATAATTTCCCTACACATAGCTATTCTGCCTCTTTTGTTTGAACCTGTAATTAGCACTATACTTGTTAAATATATGTCCCAGAGACTTAAATCTTTGGTCAGTTCACGTGCCGGTTGAGCCCTGAATCTCAGCAGAGTTTACAACACCTGCTCTCCAGTTCATTGGACTCACCCAGGACAACTAGCAAGGAGATGCTGATGGACAACCGCCATCCCAAGGAACAGAGAGTGTCTGCAACTGCAAGCAAGATAGTTCCATCCATCTGCTCCATGGGATCTAAGCTCCCTTCTCATGGGATCTAAGCTCCCTTCTCAAGGCTCCCTCAAGACTGGGAATGAACAATGAACTAAAGTAGACTTATTATTCTAGCAATGGAGGAACTCTTATCATTGATGTAAAGGCAGTGGCCACCAGAGATTCTGAGGGGAGGGAGAGGGAATAATAGGTATAACATGGGGGCATTTTCAGGACATTGTAATTGTCCTGCATGACATTGCAATGACAGATACTGGCCATTATATATTTTGTGATAACCTATAAAATTGTATGGGGCAGAGTATAAACTATAATGTAAACTATAGTCCCCGTTTGGTAGCAATGCTTCAATATGTGTTTATCAATTGTAACAAATGTACCACACTAATGAAAGATGCTAATGTGAGAAAGTGTGGGAGGGGGAGGGGGTTGGGCATATGGGAATCCCATATATATATATATATTTTTTAAAGATTTATTTATTTACTTGATCCATTTTAAATCCCCCCTTCCCCATTTGCTGTTTTGTGTCCATTCGCTGGGCAATTCTCTGTGTCTGTTTCATCTCTTCTCATCCTCCTCCTCCAGTCTTCACCAGGATTCGATCCTGAAGAACTCCGATGTAGGAGAGAGGTGTTCTAGCCATCTGCGCCACCTCGGCTCCTGTTTTTTTGGAGCTTTTGGAGCATCTCGTCTTGTCTCTCTCCTTTTACGTCATCATCTTGCTGCATGGCTCCTGGGGCCTGGCGGCTCACTGGCACACAGAGCCTGGCAGCCCATGCACCTTCTATATATATATTTTTATTTTTACCGGGAGGTCCCGGGGATCGAACCCAGGTCCCTCCATATGGCAGACGGACGCCCAACCATTTGAGCCACATCCGCCCCCCTCCCTATATTTTTATGTAACATTTATGTAATCTAATGCTTCTTTAAAAATAAATAAATAAATAAATTAATTGTATTCATGTGGGTCTGAGTTCTCTTTTCTGTTCCCTTGATCTAGTTGGTCTATCCTTACACCAATACCATGCTGTTTTGATTACAGTCGTTTTACAGTAAGTTTTGAAATTAGATTGTGTGAATTGTACACACTTGTTTTTGTTCAAGAAGGGGAATGAGGAGTGGTAGGAATTGAAAGCTGCCAGCAGCCAAATATAAAAAATGGGATCTGACTCTTTATTACATGAGCCTTACATTTAAAAAAATTTCCAATCGACAATTTTTGCCTTTTAACTTGATATCTCATTCACTTACGTTTAATATAATTACTCGGGAAGCGGGTGTGGCTCAGTGGATAGAGCCCCCGTTTACCATATGGGAGGCCCGGGTTTGCGTCCCGAGGCCTCCTTGTGAGGGCACGCTGGCCTGAGCGGTGCGGTGGGCTGATGCAGCAACCTCACGGCAGGAAGCGGGTGTGGCGCAATGGATAGAGCACCCGTTTACCATGTGAGAGGCCCTGGGTTCGCTTCCCGGCGCCTCCTTTTGAGGTCAGGCCGGCTCGCGCGGCGCCGTGGGCTGATGCGGCAAGACCTCACAGCAAGGGGGAGATAAGCAGACACAGAGAAGACATGCAGCGAATGGACACAGCAGCACAAGCAGCAAGGGGGGGATAAAGAAAATAAAATAAATAAATCTTAAAAAAAAAAAATATATATATATATATATGGTTGGATTTAAGTCTATTTTATAGTAATCTAATTAGTGATATGGTTTGATTTAGGCCTGCTATTTTCTATTTATTCTGTTTGTTTTTTTCTTCTTCCGTTCCTGCTTTCTTTTAGATTAATCAGGTATTAATTTTAACAGTCTAATTTATTTCCTTTACTGTTTTTTAAAGCTATATTTTATATAGCTATAGTTCTTACTCCTGGGGTTATAATTTACAATATTCTTAACATACCCCAGTCTACTTAGAGTTAATGTTGCAACATTTTTTTGTAAAAATATATGAACCTTGGACAAGTACAATTTCATTTACCTTCCTCATTTGTCCTATAATTGTCATATATTTATATGTATATATTATGAAGCCCACTAAACTGTGTTTTATATATATATATATATATTTTGCTTTAAATTGACACTTGTAAGAAAATTGACAGAAGGAAAAAAAGATTATCACATAACTCCACATATTTCTCATTGTTGGTGCTCTTTATTCATTCCGATGGATCTCAATTTCTATTTGATTTCATTTCTCTTAAGCCCAATCAACTTCCTTTAGCATTTCTTGTAATTTGTGTTTTCTGGTGATCAATGTCTTTGTCATGTTTTCAGTAATGAAGAATATTTTCATTTGCTATAAAATTCTAGGTGGATAGATTTTCTCCCCTTTATCCTGCAGTTGAAAAATTCCTTCTGTTGTCTTCTGGTCATCAGTAACTGTGGTTACTGATGAGAACTCAAGCTTCATTTTTAAATTGTCATTTCCCTGTATTTAATATATCTTTTTTTCCTCTGAATTTTAAATATTTTCTTTTTATCTTTGGTTCTTACCAATTTGACTATGACGTTTCTAGATGTGATTTTTTATTTGTGCTTATGTAGATTGGGATTCACCGAGCTTCTTAGGTTAGTAAGTTAATGTTTTTCATATTTGGGAAATTTACAGACATTTCTTCTTCCAATATTTTTCATAATTTTCTCTCTCCTCTCCTTCTGGTACTCCAATTAACTGTATGTTGGTCTGCTTAGTATTGACCCATAGGTCACCAAGATTCTGTTTGCTCATTTATTTTTTGAAGCTTTATTTTCTTTGTTCTTCATATTGGATGATGTCTATTGTTTCCGTGTTAAAGTTCCCTGATTCTTTCTTCTGAAATCTCCAATCTGTTATTAAACCCATCATGTGAATGTTTAAATTTTAGCTAGTTCCCCTTTTCATGTATAGCTTTTCCCTTTGGTTCCTTTTTTTTTTTTTTTCCTTTTTTCTTTTTTTAAAAATATGTAACGCTTCACGAATTTGCGTGTCATCCTTGCATAGGGGCCATGCTAATCCCTTTGGTTCCTTTTTATCTTTCCTGTTTCTCTCCTGATATTCCTTATCTGTGTAGTAATTCTGACAAGTTTTTCCTTTAAGTCTTTGAACATATTTAAAATAGTCTCTTTAATTTCCTTGTTTGCTAATTCCAGCCTCCAGGCCATCTTGGAATCTCTTTCTATTGACTATATTTTCTCTTAATTGTGGGTCACATTTTCTTGTTTCTTGTGTCTTGTCATGTTTACCATTTGTTTATTGTATACTGGACCTTGTGGATGATCCATTATAGAAACTGAATTCTTTTATCTTCCACTAAAAAGTATTGCTTTTGTTCTCCCAAGCAATTAAATTACTGGCTGATCCTTTTCAACTTGTGAAGGCTTGGTTTTATTAAGATGGATCTGTATTGATTTTGCTTTTCTTATTATAGGGTGAGTCTCTTAATTTAGAGACATACCCTTTAATCCTAAGATATGGCCCTTCTGTGGTTTCAGTGGAAAGCCCAGGATGTTAAGTAAAATCCCCTAACTTGGAAGCACTCAGACTTCAAACTCTTTCTGCTCTGCAGTGGGAAGCAGAAGAAATTTTTGCTCAATTCTTTCTACCTTTTAGCTTTTGCTTTGCTCTGGGCTCCTTGGAATCTTCCTTGTGCATGTGCAGTTTAAAAGTCAGCCAAAGACTTGAGGGGAATTTGCACAGATTTTGGTACTCCTTCCTTGCTTGGATTCCCTTTCTTATTCTTTAGTCATTTTGGTGTCAGCCCTGAAGTCTGACATCTTAAGCCAATTAGACTGAAGATCTGTTTGAATGCTAGCCATCAGCATCACTTTCACTAAGGAGTTTGCTTAAGAGAAAGGCTATAAAAACGATGATCTCACCCAGTACAGTTCCCTTTTTGGGGAATGGTGGTACAGTACCCTCTGATCTATGTGTACTTTAGTCACTCTAGTGCCTTCACATGGGTTATTTTAAAAAATGTCTGGAGATTATACTACTTATCTGTGGGAGGTTTATTCAGATACAATCTTCTTCTCCATTATGAAACTACAGCTTCTCTGTGTTTCACAGTAAGGAGACCTAACTAGAGACAAGGTTTTGTGAGGAGAAAAATTGGTTTGGTTTTGTGGGCTGGAGTGGTTAAGACCTTAAAGGCCATGCAACGGATATTTTACATGATGGAGTAGACAATAGGAAAAGGGTCATGTCTGAATTATAGATAGCTTTTGTTTTTAAATATTAGAATGATGCTGACATTTATTATAATTCATGGAGAGACTTGACATGTATTCAAATGAATTGGTATGGTATTTCCATCATTTACATGAAGCAAATGTCAAAACAGAAGTGAGACCCTCAATTTATCCTTGTAATTACAAGTCCTTCCCTCCCCCTTTTCTTCCTATTCTGTCATTCTCTTCTCCCTTTTACTCTTCTTCCTTCTTCCTTTTCTTATTTTCTCTCCCTCCCCCTTTCTTTAAATTTTCTTCTTGGTCATGACTAATACATGAAGCAGTTACCAGAGCTATTCAAATGTATCTCAAGAATTCAAATTTTATCTTCAAAAAATTTTTAACTTAGTAAAAGCATATATTTACTTTCTTATTTATTTATATATTCTAAGCACTTAGCAAAATGCTATATATCAATAGAAAAAGGGAAGGAAATTAATTATTAAATCCTGGATAATGGTTAATTAAATTGTTATGTCCATTCAAAAATTATTGTGAAGATTCTATAATTAGCATCTCCATGTAGCAGCTTGAAAAAGTGGTTTTGATCAAAGCATTATACAAAATTATATGTATACTATGATGCAGACTGAATATGTTATGCACATGAGAAAGACTGGAAGGTAATACACAATATTAATAGTTGTAGGACAATAAGATCATGACTGTTCATTTTCCTCTATTTTAAAAATAGAGAACTAGACTCAATTATTTTAAAATTACTTTGTGTTAGAGCAATTTCAATAGGAAAGACTATTATCCTAGGTCCTCCACTTAAACATCAGTGATTTGGAGTTGTAGATGTTCCAGGATTAAGCAAGTTTATAGTCTCTAGCCTGTAACTTTTTAGTAAAAAGCATTTAATAAACAGGTCTCCTAGTGGCAACCTCCTCTCTCCATGTGGTGGAAAGCTTTGCACCTCTCCCTTGTCATTTACTTGGGATTGGCAGTATTGTAATCAAGGGTTAAGAATTAACAAATAAAAGGAAGTACAAATGTCCCACAAAGTACCTTTAATACTCATCTTCTTCTTTACTTTCCAACAAAAATTTCGTGTCTACTCTCATTGTCCATATACTGCTGCCGTCACACTCCATGACCCTGCAAGACCAAGATCCAGCTACTGCCCTTTTCATGATGCATCCCCTCACCCTGCTAATTGCCTCCTTACCTCAAAGGGTGGGTGTGAAATTAAAAGAGAAAAGGATATACTAACTAAGGACATAGAGATTGTACATAAACATTTCTGCTTAGTTATTCAGTGTCACTATTAGAGGTTGAAAACAAACAAGAAGAATCCAACGTTTAATCACCTACCCAATACCGGACACATGCTGGGCACTTCCATGTGATTTCATTTTCTTTTTGCATCAAACCTTGACTTGAAGAAAATGGGAAGTTGGAGAGATTAAATAAATTGACTAAGGTCACATGGCTAACAAATACTCCAGTTGGGTTTCAGGGTCAATATTTACAACTCTGGAGCATCTCTCTACTTTGGGGAAGCATGGCAGGGATATTCTGGTTGTTCTTAATCAATTTGCATATGATTGGGTTGAGTAGGGGGATGGAGGGAACAGAAGGATAATAAACGTGTTGAAGTTATCCCAGAGTCTGGCCACTTCCAGGAAGAAGAGTAAGTTAAATAGCACAAAACCAGGATCCGATGAAAAATATGCAAGCTGTTCCCCGGGGGAACAGGGAGGTCATGCTTCAGGCACAGCCAAAAATAGAGGAGAGTGTAGCTTGAACCCTGACCTCCTGCAGTACCCAAAGAGTGCAAAAGACTTTTCCTAAAGGAGCTGTGGAGTTGACTTCACTGTGACTTGTCCCTGTTGTGCCTCTCACATTCCAGGAAGCTGCAGAGTATAAAGAGGAATCTCGTCTTTGAGACCTGCTCCCTCCAGATCTCAGTCTTCAAATCCCCACTGGGAGTAAGACCTGGGGTAAGAAGGTTTCGTTTCACCGTCGATGTTTTTTTGAAGCAAGCTTTGTCTCAACAGCTAAATTATGAGGTTGCTAAGGTGAGTTCCAGGTGCCATGTTTTTGGAGCCTGTATCATACCCAGCACTCTGTCCAGCACATGGTAAATATTGTACTTAATAAAGCAGGGTTGATTGCTTTAGTTTCTTGCTGCAGGTTTTATTACTGTGAAATAAGTGTGATTTGGGAGTTTACATCACTGATTTTCACAAAGGGAAAATCTTGCCTTTGCGGCTCCCAGCAGCCTGTCTCCTCTGGCATGCTTGCATTTGCCCTGCATGTTTTTCTCTTTCTGGCTCTCTGCCTCTTGCTGGCTTTGATTGTCTCTCCCCGCAATATCAAGTCCTCTTGTCAGCTGATGCTGTCCTTGAACTGAACAAAACCCTCGCAAGTGGGCCATGAGTTGAGTCACTTACCTCTGTCTCCAGAGGAGTTTCTCTCCCCTGACGAGGTTTTGTCTGGTTTTAGTGGCACAGTTAGTGACAGTCCATGCATGTAGCAGCATGTGACCCAGGCTCCTTGTCTCATACTGTGTAGTCGTCAGAACTGTCACACAGTCGGAACAAGTTAATTCCACACCGGGAGAAGGGCAGGCTGTAATAATACTGGGCCTCTGGAGAGGGTGCTGTCAGGCGGCGTGCAGCTGCAGCTCCCCAGCTGCTCCGAGTGCTGCGCAGACACGCATGCTGACAGCAGGCTATTCCCAGGAAGCTGGGCTGGAGCAAGCCTGGTGATTTTCTGTCTGTTCTGTGGTGTTCCTGGTGCTGCCAGCTATAATCTGGGAATGACAGTTTCAATAGGGACATCTCCAGCTTTAAAAACCTGTCTTTTCAGGGTAGGGGTAGAAAATGGTTCTCAACCCTTCTCGTCTCTCAGTTCTTGTCACCCCCACCCCTTCCTCCCCATCATAGCTAATGGGAAGGATGATTGGGTAGGTGCATGAGTGTGGGTTTTCTTGAAGACACTTGCTGATGGGCTGTTGGTCTCATGAAGGAGTGTTTTCTTAATGTTCTTTAAGAAATCGTTGTTTTCTGATGCTGGGAGTCTGGTATGTTTCTTGGAGATGGGAAAATTAAGAGTTCTGAGTTAGCAATGGATGAATAGAGAGCAAGCATTGCTGTGTGTGGGATTTTCCTCCAGAGCAGAGGTTTTGGGATCTGAAGGAGAAACACTGACATACATGCTCTACAGAGTAGGACTTTAGAAGTTCAAGGCCTCTCAAGAACTAAGCATAGACGTTAAATTAGTCTGAGTGGAACAGCTAGATTCCTACTTGAGGCAGAAGCCAAATTTACTTTTTAGATTAGGGATTGATGACCAAAGTTCTTTTCTTTTTCTTCTATTTTTTAATAAGAGGGGAGGACCAGGGAGAACCACAGAGGTCTTTGTTTACAATTAAATAGTGATGAAAACAAAAGTTCATTTTTTCCCCGTAATGATATAAATGATGCCTGGGAAGGTGTGATTCATGTTAGTATATTTGGTTCAAGTTGCTGTAATTGTCTGCTGAAGTGATTTTAGGAACTGGTGAGCAATGAGCAGTATTTTTCAGAAATGAAGAGTTGTCTTGTTGAAGACCCACTGCCAGATTTACTATGACTCGTCCCAGGGACTACATAGATCACCTGAGGGCACATCTGTGAAACCCCATGGAAGTCACTCTGATTGGTATAGTGCAACTTGTTTAGGATAAATTATATCCTTTTGTTTCTACTCATTCTTTAAAAAGGAAGACACCAAAGAGAGAGGTTCTAATGACACAATAGAAATTCACGGGGTAATCCCCAAGGATACTGATAAGGAAGAAAAGTGGGGGTAGCGAAGGAAACCAATATGACTGCTGGGTTATCATCCTCAAAACAAATCTGAACTCATCACATAATGGCTAATATTCCATGAATTTACATGTGCTGTTCTCTCTTACTGCTGTGCTTTTCATATGTTCTTTGTGTGCCCAACTTCTATTTGTCTTGTAAAACTCAGATCAAAAGTCCCCTCTTGAATTTTCTTGTTTGTTTGTTTGTCTGATTTATGTTTATTATTATTATTGGAATGAAAATGCTCTAATAACGATTGAAGTGATGAATGCGCAACTATGTGATAGCAAATACCAATGATTGTATACTCTGGATGAATTGTATGTTTATTAATATGTATTAATAAAATTGATTTGTTATACAAAAAAAGTGGGGAAAAAAAAGTCCCCTCTTATATGAAGCATTTCTCCCATCCCCCAGGAGAGTTCTTAGGGAGTCTCAAACATGTGTTTATATATTTTTAGTACATTTATTGGGCAGCATTTACATGTGCTTCCTTATATTTCTAACTTTTCTACTAAACTATTACTTATTGAAGTTAGGAGCCATGTATTCATCATTTTATCTGCAATGCCTAGAAAACGTCTAGCACAAAATGGATGCTAAATCAGTACACAGAATGAAGAGTATTCTATGAGCTCAGGTGTGAGAAAAAATGTCGACAGATGAAGATGGGAGCTTAACCAGGGATGGATTTAAAAGAGTCAATATTAGCAATAAAATTTATAAATGTTATAGCATGAATCCTTAAGCATACTATCAGGAATAAGTTCAGACATTTGAAGAATGCTACTGACAATTAAAAAATTAAAAGGACTTTTAAAAGCTATGATTAGTGCAATGATTGGGACAGACAGAATGATGTTAACACGTGGCAGAGAGCTAGCAGAGCTACTAGAATCTTGCTTCTGTGTTCTATATTGGGGAGCATGATCTCCAAAGACCTTGTAGTCAAGAGGAAGTAGGAGATAATGATGGCCTGGCTGCTTTTAGTAAATTCAATTATTTGGAGCCAGAAGAAAAATAGTCCAGGGTATCTGAAATTGGTGGGTAACAATGGAGTCATTTGGAGAGAAGAGGGATCATAGTCTTGTTCAGTGCTTCTCATTTTCTGTTTTTCAAATCAATCCAATCTTATCCAGTCCTGCTGTCACCACTGTTAGTCTATGCCACTATCATTTACCTCCCAGATTACTGAATTGCTGTTAAATCCTCTCTCTGTCTCTAGAGTTGCTTTTTCTCATGTAGCATCCACATGGAAGCCAAAGTGATGCAAATTTGATCATGTCACTCCCTTGTCAAAAACAATGCAAGGGATTTTCCATTTCTCCCTTTATTGTGCCTATTGGACCTGACTCTCACCAATCTCTCCCGCTTACTCTATCAACCTCCTCCCTCCATCTACCCCTCCCTTTCCCAGAGTCTTCAGCTTTCCAGTCCCTCAGGCATGCATTTTCTCCTTGCCTTTGCTGAGCTTTCATACATGTTCTCTTAATTCATTCGAAAAGTGTGTCCACTGAGCCAGGCGTTGTATTAGGCATTGGGAGATATGAAGGAGAATCCAAAATCCCAGGCTTTTGGAGGGGGGTGTAGTTATTCATCAAGTGATCATCAGGTAATCAAATGAATTGCAATGTTATTACAAGGAAGAGGAAAAATATATGGTGTTCTGAGAGCGTATGGTGTTATGAGAGCATGTGAGACCATATGCCAACCAG
Organism: Cabassous unicinctus; assembly: GCA_029593785.1. Taxonomy (NCBI): domain Eukaryota; kingdom Metazoa; phylum Chordata; class Mammalia; order Cingulata; family Chlamyphoridae; genus Cabassous; species Cabassous unicinctus. The sequence continues at coordinate 18,437 of JAQZBX010023901.1, forward strand.
GCTAAAGTCTTCCCTGATAGAATGATGAGGATGAATAGGCATTAAGTAGGGGAAGAAAAAGGAAGAAAGGGCATTCTTAACATAAGGAACAGGATTTGCAGAGTTCTGCTCAGCGAGGGAAAGCTGTAATGTTGAACTGGAAGCAGGGTAGGAGGTGAGGCTGCTGGCAGGGCCCAGTCAGAGCCTGCAAATCTTTGTAGACAATGGTAAGAAATGTTTGTCTTCATACTAAAGGCGATTGAGGGCCACTGAAACCAGGATTAAAGGCAGCAGCATTAAAAATTCTGCAAAGATCGATTTGTCTGCAGATGGAATTCGGAGAGGGAGGCTGAAAGGATGTGGGTGAAGAATTTGCAAGGCTGTTGCAGGAATCTAGGCTACTGATCTGGTTTAGATGAGGCTGGGCAATGATGACATGTAGGGGAGTGGGCTGATTTCAGTGATATTTGGGAGGTAAAGCTGATAGGATTTGGTGATTGGTTAGACAGGAGGGGTGAGGGAGAAGGACATGCCAAAGACAACTTGCAGGTATGTGGTGGGTAACTCCATGGCTGGTGGAGGCAATCACTAAAAAGGAAACAGTAGGGAATGGTTAGAATGATTGAGTTGGAGGCTAGAGTCATAGAGCTGTGTAAGTCATAATTGACATCATCAGGCATAATTGAAGCCATGGACTGTGATGCAATTACTTTGGGAGAGAACAGAGAGTATGAAGAGGAGATGGCACAGGATCAAGCCTTGAAGAAAGTCAACACTTAATGGATTGTCCATGAGAAAATAGGGAAAGCAGGCCATGAGAAGTCAGAGTAATGGGAGGACAGCTAGGGAGGTGTGATGTCACAGAAGCTAAGGGAAGTCAGGGTTTAAAGGAAGAGGGAGTGTCAAGTACATGTGAGGAAAAGTAAAATGAGGACTGAAAAATCTCTTGGGTTTGGTGGCATAAGGGCAGGAGCACCTTAGCCATAGCTGAGGGAGAGAAGTTAACATCTGTGCCCTCTGCCTTTTCACTCATTCTTCAGCTCTTGACTGAAACTCCTCTTAGTCCAGGAAGCAGTCCATGATGGCTCTCCCTCCTCTATCTTTCCACAGGACAGGTTGGGTGCTTTTAAAATGAGGTTCCATAGCATCAAACTTGTTTATCTTAACACACACTATTATACTTGGTTATTTTTTTGGCTTATTGCCTATTTTTCCTGCCAGACTGTCAGCTCTGAGAGAGTAAAAATCACAATCTTCTTATATCACAATGTGTGGCCTAGTAAAGCATCACACATTGAGTAGGTGCTTAATACGTATTTAACTGAATAAATTAATTAAATATTGTTAAATTTTTCTAGATAAAAAAACATGGGCTAAGTTTTATGGAGATATTTCTCAAATCATAAAAACTGATTTTAAGCCGATAATCAGCTTTTCATCCAAACAATCTCAAATTATCACTGTGGGCAATTTGGATTCCTGGAGAACCAGTCATTCTAAGCTAATTGAGGAGTACCTTTCCTTCTTTACTGAAGTGAAATTCACATAACTTAAAATTAACCATTTTAAAGTGTACAATTCAGTGGCATTTAGTACATTCACAATGCTGTGCAACTGCCTCTTCTATCTAGTTCCAAAATATTTTCATCACCTCAAAAGGGAACTCTGTCTCCATTAAATAGTCACTCTCCAATCTCTCCTCCCCTCAGTCCTGGAAATCACTAATTTGCCTTCTGTCTCTCTGGATTTTTCTATTCTGGATATTTCCTGTAAATGGAATCATACAATATGTAATCTTGTGCGTCTGGCTTCTTTCACTTACCATAATGTTTTCAAGGTTCATCCATGTTGTAGCTTGTATCAGAACTTCATTCCTTTTCATGGCTGAGTAATATTCCAGTATATGGATATACAATATTTTGTTTATCCATTCATTCATGATAGGCATTTGAATTGTTTCTATCTTTTGACTATTGTGAATAGTACTTCTATGAACATTTGTGTATACGTATTTGTTTGAATATCTGTTATCAGTTCTTTTGGTATATACCTAGGAGTGGAATTGTTGGGGTAAATAGTAATTCTATGGTCAACTTTGAGGAATTGCCAAATTATTTTCCACAGCATCTGCACCATTTTACTTTCCCACAAAGAATGTATGAAAGCTCTAATTTCTCACCTTTAATACTTGTCATCATCTGACTTTTTGATTCTAGCCATGTTAGTGGGTGTGAAGTGATATAACTCATTGTGGTTTTGATTTGCATTTTCCTAAAGACCAATGTACATCTTTTCATGTGCTCCTTGGCCATTTGTACATTTTCTTTGGAAAAATGTCAATTTAAGTCCTTTATGAGGAGTACTTCTTTTAATAAAGCATAGGACATGTCTAGATTATGGGAATGTTGTGAACATAACCTATCTAAATTTTAACAGTCACCTATGCTGGTCCATGGGTCAATGCCAATTTGGAGAAAAAGTGCTCTGATCCTGTCTTCATTTGAACTAAGGTAATTTCATTCCCTTACAAATTTCTGATTTGAAGTCCTTGGAGTTAGATTTGTTTCAAAATTTGGAGGTTTGGAATTTTATAATGGTAATATGGTAAACGCTAATATTTCTCCTCCCCTCTTTCAAAGCAACTTGCTGAATTTCTTAAAGAATGACAATAATAACATAGTTATATTTGTATCTTACTTTAGAGTTTCACAAACACTGCATTTTATCCTCACATCAACTCTGTGAGGTAGGAACTATCTCCATTTTATGGACTGGGGAAATTAAGGCTCTGAGATATTATATCTGAGTCATACCTTGAAAGTAGGAAAAGGGAGAAGTATTTTAATGGCATTTTCAGATAATTGTGGATATTATTTTTGGATGCTACATCAAAACTTGAAAAATGGTAGTTTCTTTAAAATTAGTTGCTATGTGGAATCTAAAATAATATCAGTGAACTTCTCTTTATTACTTTAAACTCCATTCATCTGTCTTGTGCTTTGAATGAAGCTTTTACCCATTCATGGTTTGGTGGCATCATGCATTGTTCATTTGGAAAATACTGGTTTAATCAATAACGCATATCTTCCAAATGTTGACACAGTTCAGTATACAGTACAACTCACATACATTAATATCATCACTGATCTTATTAGAAACATCTTTAAGTATTGGGAAGCTTTTAAGCTCATGGTGGTAAAACAAGTTTTCCAAAATTCTAATTTTCAGTTAAAAGTTCAAATTTTATCATTGGCAGAAAATATTGTTATTTGTTTTACTTGATATGACAGGCTCATTTGTTCTCTTTTGATAAAATATCTTCTAATACTCAACTTTGAATAACTATGGCATGATAGCCATTCTTTGAAAAAGTAGGTAGTGCAGATCACAACTCAAAGAATTGTCCATGTGCTCTTCTTTGATATAAATTTCATACTTGGGTAGGCAGCAGAAGTACTTTATGTATGCTTCCCACTTTGTCACATAGAATATTGAAAAGCTGTGTACTCAAGAGTTAGGATATAATAAAAATAACAATTTTTCTTACTTCAAAGTGCCCCCACTTTATTTTCATTGTGGATGCATTCCAGAGAGGAACATAGCAACTACTCTTTGGTCCCACTGCCCTGTTTTATGCTAAAAGGAGAACTAAAACTTTACCACCATTGATTTTGTACTATCAATACAAATGTCAACATAATGAACAAGACAAATAATGTCTTAGTATTATTATAAAATGATCTTGACCTCTTTGGTTACCCTGAAAGTGTTTCAGGGACCCGAGATGTCAGAAGAACACACATTGAGAACTGCTGGACTAACAGTATAACAGTCCTAAATATTGCATCATGGTACCACCTCCCAGCATTGTGTCTTAGTGGGGCAAATGGTAACTGATCAAACTGTCAGGCACCACATCAGCATTTATGTAGGGCTGATGTTTTAACTAAAACATACCAAATTGACCAAACAAACTCAATTCATTCACATTTCTCTCTGTTTTCTCAAATTTCTCATATTTTACTGGTATTTGCACATCTACCAATCCAAATACGAGAAGTGGCAGATATTGATTGCTACACGTTCCCCAAATCTATTGCTACCTTTTCCTAGACACTTCTCTTGTGTTAGATTCACCTAGTTCCAGCTGATGTTAGTGCCACTTCCAGACCTGTCCCATCAAAATCCTCCATGCATGCTATTCGGTGCTCTTTCCCTACTATGGCTAGATGTGGATCAGGACCATGTCCAATGAGATGGGGGAAGGCATCTTGGAATGATCACCTGGGGGAGAGCTGATGGCATCCCGAACATGCCTGATCATCTATCTAGGACTTAAGAAAACAAGAAATATATTTCTATTTTGAGTCATCACATGTTTGGGTCTATTTGTTACAGCAGTTACCCTACCTCAACACTGGCTTGTATAATAATTTTTAATTAGAATTCATGGTGATTCATATCCCTCACTGGCATGTAAATTTAAGTAATAGTAAAAGGGTAATGTTGCTAATAATGTCTTTTCACAAAGATATTCTGGAAAAGAACATGCCTTTCTAATTTATAGCAGATTCTCCTTTTATCCATTCAGCAAAGGATCTGTTTTCAAATTAAAGGGTAATGCAAGGTGTAATGAGAAAAAAATATTTGTCCCTTAATTATTTGTGGGAATATAGTACTGCATTATTGTTTTACATAGGTTTCCACCCTAAAATGACTAGCCTTGGATACCCATGGGGGTGTAGACAGGGAATTGAGCAGGAAATTGAAAATGTATTCCATGAAAGATACAATGAGAAAAGTAATTGAAAATAAAGTATTATAAATAGGATGACTCAGAAGCTTGAAAACTACTTTCAAATAATGGATATAGTTTTTCAGGGGGAAGTAATTGAGTAGATTCCAAATTTAAAGTCGTTGGGGAATTGGTTCTTCCCCTAATTACTGATCCTTCTCCTTCATGTGTGAATATGAAGCTAATTCCCCTAGTGTCAGTTAGATAGAGATGCAATTACAAAAATAATGGATGAGATTCAGGACATTATTAAAGTTTTCCACTTTCCTCTTATTTGTATTCAGTGCAAGTCAGCATTTTAGGCAAATCACTGGGCTATTTTTATAAACATTATTGTATATCATAGCATGTGCTACCTGATATATGTCAAATTCAATTATGTTGTTTCCATTGATTCCACAGTGATTGTTTCCTATTTTGGCTGTCTGCAGTGATGAATTTTCTGATTATTTCACCAATTTTTAGACATCCAAATTGAGTTTCTTGTTAGGCTTTTAAAAAACTTCTGAGGACACATATGCATTCATTCATGAATTAATTTGACAAAAATTTGAGCGTATACTCCTGTTTACGGAACTCACAATCCAGTGGGGAACTAACATATTGTAGTGGTCAACTTAGACTAGGTTATGCCACAGTAACAAACAATCGCCCACATCTCAGTGGCTAAAGACAAAATTTACTTCTCATTCAAGCTTCACATCCAAGTCAAGTCAGGAGGGGACTGTGCTTATCATGTACCCAGGAACCCAGCACTTGGGGGCTTCATCTCATCATGTGATCTCCCCAGGGTAACTGTGACTAGGGAAAGAAATGTGGTTAATTGCACACAGATGTTTAAAGCTTCTGCCCAGAAGTATCACGTCATTTTTGCTCACATTTTATTGTCCAAAGGAAGTTACAAGAGTATACCTAAGGGAGAGTAGGAAGGCCAATCTTACCTTGTACCCTGGAGGGAAGAGGAAATGGAATGGACACATATAATGACATATAGATAATTACAATGCAGAACAAGGGAAGAGACAAACCAAGCTCTAGGAGATGTGATATAATCGTGTTAGGATGAAGGTTTGCATAGGATTCTGATCAGTACAGGGGTGGACAAGCCTTCAATTAGGGCATAGGTCTGAGTAAGAGGCAGCTGAAAGATCTTTTCCCTAAAGAAGCTTCCCTGTACCCCTAGACTTGATCAAGTCTTCCCTGTACTTTCCTCTCTGTATTCTGCATTTCTCCTTCATAGTGCTTTTGTCTTGATATTCAACTCCCCTGTTAGACTTTAATCTCCATGAGGTTAGGGACTGTCTCTTCTTTCATGGCCATGGCCAAGAAATGTTTGTTGAATGAAATCATGGCCTGGCACAGAGGAGACACACAAAACTGTTGAATGAAAGCATTGGAGGAGCTGAATTTTGAATCGAAACTCAGAGTTGTCCCAAGGGAGGAAGGAGGGAGAAGAGACACTTACAGGTTAGGGGTCATCCTATTCAGAGGCACAGATATATTAGAGAGGCCTTTTTGAGAAAGGAAAGGGCAAAGCTGTGGATAGCTTGTTCCTAAGAAGGGGATTTTTTACTCAGGCGTAGCTTAATTGCCTTTTTGAGAGTAAGTGAGCCAGTGTTCCACTTCTAAAGCACTCTGGCTTCTCACCCCCCTTTTCCTCTAGCCTTGCTGCTTGGATGAGTCGAGACCTCCAGCTGGGTGAAGTTTCTATATTGTGGAGAAATGTCCACAAGGGGCGACAACCAGGCCACCAACCTCATTTTCACTTGTGATTCAAGCCCCGGTTTTAACCTTTCTCCAGAGGAGTAGATAATGCATTAACACCTCAAACAACTCCACCAGCTCCCAGGGCCTGGTGGTATCTGTTGTCCCTAGGTCTGTGGTACCTCTGATAATTGCCTCTGATAATCACAGCCCAGGAGATTGTTTCACACAGAAGGAAGGGGGCTGTCATACAAATGGAGCTGTTTTCTTGGGGTCCACATCTCTTTTTTGTAAAGGTCCCTCTTCTTTTACAATCAAAAGGGCAATTTTATTCTAATTCCAGAGGAGATGGGCTCTTCCCTTGCTTCCAAATCCCCCAGCAACCCACCAAATTATTAGGCTGTTGCTGATGAGTAAATCCCTGGGCAGCTTTGCTGGGGTTTAGCTGCAGCATTTCTCCAGGGTGAGCAGTGCTGATTCTCGGTCAGATCTCTTAAATCAAGGCTTAGTGTTTGTGAGAAAGAAAACTGAGTGTTTGATCCCGGGGATGTTCACTTACATCAGAACTGAACTGATCAAACGGAGGCAGATGGCAGGCCTTGTCTCTTCCCCTCGAGCACCTGCCCTGGCTAACTCAAAAAGACAGTCAATGTCTCCAGCTCAAAGGAGCGGTCTGGGGATGCTACTGAATATTTCATCTGACATGGGGATGGAATGGTTTTTTTTTTACAACTTATGGTGATTAAATTAAATGGGCTCCCTGCATATATATTTTATTCATTGCTGCATGCTTACTTTTCCCCAAAACGGAAAGAGTAGTAACAACCTGAACCCCACCTCAATCTGCCCTCCTGGGATACCAATAGCTTATACCTGCACTGGTAGCCCCTAGCCACATGTGGCTATTTAAATTAATTAAATAAAATTAATAGTTCAGTCTCTGAGTTTCACTGACCACATTTCAAGTGCTCAGTAGCCAGGTGTGGCTAGAGCTACTGTATTGAACAGTGCAGATGTAACACATTTTCATCCTTGCAGAAAATTCTAGTGGGCAGCTCTGGCTTAAACTGTTGTTCTCCAAAGTGAGAAGACAGTAAGAAGAGAATGTCAGACTTCTATTTATTCCATCTAGTTCTGGACAGTGGATTTTGAAATAGTCTACTATCAGGCAGAGTACTCTCAGCTCCGAGAGGGAGCACTCTTGGGATTGATACCTGGAGAGGAAGTGAAGGAAGGAGGGTGGGGGAGGAGGAAATGGACAGATTGAGCTGTGGAACAGTCACAATAAACACTTCAGTTGACCCACAGGGAACTCTGCAGTTGGGAAGGCCTTCCAGAGTGATCCCGAGTTCCTGGGAGGAGGCCAGTCCTTAGATGCAGGCTGCCTTGAGAAGGGGTGTGACTCTGGGCAAGGAGGTGCTCTCCAGCTGAGGGCAATTCCAGCAGCTGGGAAAAAGTCTTTCAGTCCTGAAGGGAGGGTCTGGGTGGCATGTCAGAGCGTCCAGGCCATTTGGTTTCCTTGCATTCATTTTATTCTATTTTATTATTATTATTTTTATTTTTTTTAGCATTTTTAAAAAATTTATTGAAGTATATCACTCATACATGAACATACATAAACAATAAGTGTATAGCAATAGTTATGAACTTACAAAACAAACATACATAACATCATACAGGTCTCTCATACCTTACCCTACCACCAATAACTTGTATTGTTAAACATTTTTAACTAATGATTAAAGAGCATCCTCAAAATATTACCACTAACCAAAGTATTTTTCCCCAACCCACCCTATTATTATTATTATTATTTTTATATCATTTATACATTAACATACATAAACAAGTGTATAGTAAAAGTTGTGAACTTACAAAGCAAACATTCATAACATCATACAGGGGTCCCACACATCAATGCTCCACCAACACCTTACAGTGTTGTGAGACATTTGTTACAAGTTATGAAAGAATATTGTCAAGGTCTTACTGCTAATTATAGTCCTTATCTTGCATTTGGTGTATTTTTCCCCCAACCCACCCTATTATTATTTTTTAAAATATGTTTTTATGACAGAAGTTGTAAACTTACAAGACAATCATGCAGAATTCCCAAACAAGTCCCCTCCATCAACACAAATGTTGAAAACTCCTTAACACAGTGGTAAACGCATCTAATTTGTAAATGAATAGATGAACATATGATGAGGCTCATGCTAAATATAATTTTGTTCATCGGTATGCCCAACCAAAAAGCTTGGAAGTCAACTGGTCTAGACTTTGGATTGAAATCCAGATTTTTACACTTGAATGTTCACAACAACACTCTCTGCAAAAGGGGGTGGGTGTGGGTGGGTGGGTAGAGGAGGGGCTGGTTGGTCAGAACAGCATTTTATTTTTTAAACCATATGTGAATGACTTTAGGCTGTGTCCTGCTCCAGTTGACTGTAGCTCAGCAATTCTCGTGTTTGCATTTCCTGTTTGCACCCTGGAGGCATTTGATTTGGCAAGCCCTGTCCTGCATAGTAATAGACGGGAACACAGAGGGTGTCAGATGCTGGAAACTGTAGAGAGAAAAGAAAAAGAAAAATTGTAGGGCAGAGGAAGGAGCCCAGAGCCAAGGAATGAGAGTAAGTAAGAAAAGTTATGGAGTGTGGCTGGCCTCCTTTTTGAGATTAATTCATGCCTATCCCTCTCTGGTGGGTAAAGAGGCAAAGCTGAAGAAAATTCCGAGAGATTAGAGACCCATGCCTTTCTGGGAAGGAGAAGGGAAATTATTCAGCATCTATTTCTCTTATATCGTAGGCAATTGATTGGGTAGTTTACATATATAAATATCATTTAATTTTCTTAAGTATTTATTGAGGTTGGTGTAGGATTTATGGGGTAGGATAGATGACATCAACAATAAAAATGAGATATCCATTTTGGTATATCATATGAGATAGGGGTCCTCTTTTGTTCCTCTGCATGTGGATATCCAGTTCTCCCAGCACCATTGTTGAGACTACTTCACAGTTGATTGGACTTGGCAGTCTTGTAAAAAATCAATTGACCATAGATGTGAGGGTCTATTTCTGAATTCTCAATTCTATCCCATTGGTCAATATATCTATCCTTGTGTCAGGACCATGCTTTTTAATATGCTTTAGAGTCAGGAAGTAAGAGTCCTTCAATTTTGTTCTTTTTTTTCAAGATATTTTTGGCTATTCCGGGTCCCTTGCCCTTCCAAATAAATTTGATAATTAACTTTTCCATTTCCGCAAAGTAGGTTGTTGGAATTTCCATTGGGACTGCATTGAATCTCTAAATCAATTTGGGTAGACTTAACATCTTAATGATATTTAGTCTTCCAATACATGAACATGAAATGTCTTTCCATTTGTTTAGTTCTTCTTTGATTTATTTTAGCAATGTTTTGTAATTTTCTGTTAACAAGTCCTGTATTCTTGGTTAAAATTATTCCCAGATATTTGCTTCCCTTAGTTGCTATTGTAAATGGAATTTTTTTCTTGATTTCCTCCTCAGATTTCTCATTACTAGTCTATAACAACATTAATGATTTTTGGTTTTTGATCTTGTATCCTGCCCCTTTGCCAAACTTATTTATTAGCTCTAGCAACTCTGTTGTAGATTTTTTGGGACTTTCTATATATAGGATCATGTCATCTGCAAATAGTGAAAGTTTTACTTCTTCCTTTCCAATTTGGATGCCTGCTGTTTCTTTTTCTTGCCTGACTGCTCTGGCTAGAACTTCTAGCACAACGTTGAATGTGAGTGGTGACAGTGGGCATTCTTGTCTTGTTCCAGATCTTAGAGGGAAAGCATTTAGTCTTTCCCCACTGAGTATGATGTTAACTCTGGGTTTTTCATATATGCCCTTTATCACGTTGAGGAAGCTTTCTTCTCTTCCCATTTTTCAAAGTGTTTTCATCAAGAAGGGATGCTGGATTTTGTCAAATGCCTTTTCTGCACCAATTGAGATGATCATGTGGTGGCTCCCTTTCATTTTGTTAATATTGTATATTACATTAACTGATTTTCCTGTGTTGAATCACCCATGCATACCTCAGATAAAACCCACTTGATCATGGTGTATAATTCTTTTAATGTGCTGTTGGATTCGATTTGCAAGTATTTTGTTGAGGATTTTTGCATCTATATTCATAAGAGAAATTGGTCTGTAATTTTCTTATATCTTGATCTGACTTTGGTATTAGGGTGATGTTGGCCCTTAAATCGAGTCAGGTAGTTTTCCTTCCTCTTCAATTTTTTGGAAGAGTTTAAACAGGATTGGTATCAATTTTTCTGGAATGATTGGTAAAATTCACCTGTGGGTCCTTCTGGTCTGGGGCTTTTCCTTGTTGGGAGGTTTTTGATGATTGGTTCAATCTTTTTACTTGTAATTTGTCTGTTGAGGTCTTCTATTTCATCTAGGTTCATTGTAAGTTGTTCGTGTGTTTCTAGGAATTTGTCCCTTTCGTCTATGTTGTCTAGTTTGTTGGTGTATAGTTGTTCATGGAATTCTCCTATGATCCTTTTTGTTTTTGTGGGGTCAGTGGTAATATCCTCCCTCTCGTTTCTGATTTTATTTGTGTCTTCTTTCTTTTTTTTCTTTGTTAGTCTAGCTAAGGGTTTGTCAATTTTATTCAGCTTCTCAATGAACCAACTTCTGGTTTTATTAATTTGCTCTGTTTTAAATTCTCAGTTTCATTTATTTCTGCTGTAATCTTTATTTCTTTCCTTCTGCTTGCTTTGGGATTAGTTTGCTGTTCTTTTTCTAGTTCCTCCTGGTATAGAGTTAGGTCTTTGGTTTTAGTTCTTTCTTAATTTTTATTGTGTTTAAGGCTATAATTTTCCCTCTAGCACTGCCTTCATTGTATCTCATAAGTTTTGATATGTTGTGTTCTCGTTTGCATTTGTCTTGAGAGATTTACTGATTTCTCTTGCAATTTCTTCTTTGACCCACTGATTGTTTAAGAGTGTGTTGTTTAACTTCCATATATTTGTTAGTATCTCAGTTCCCTACATGTGATTGATTTCCAGCTTCATTCCATTATGGCCAGAGAAAGTGCTTTGTATAATTTCAATCTTTTAAAATTTATTGAGAATTGTTTTGTGGCCCAACATGTGGTTTATCCTGGAGGATGATCCATGTGCATTTGAGAAGAATATATTTCCTGCTGTTTTCAGTTACAGTGTTCTGTATATGTCTGTTAGGTACAGGTCATTTATCATATTATTCAAGTTCTCTGTTTCTTTATTGAACCTCTGTCTAGATGTTCTGTCTCTTGATTACAGTGGTATATTGAAGTCTCCAGCTTTGATAGAGACATGTATTTCTCTTCATTTTTGCCAGTGTTTGCCTTATACATTTTGGGGCACCATGGTTAGGTATACAAACGTTGATTACTTGTTCTTGGTGGATTGCCCCTTTTATTAATATATAGTGTCCTTCTTTATCTCTTGTAATAGTTTTGCATTAAAAGTCTATTTTGGCTGATATTAATGTAGCTCTTTTTTGCTTACTGTTTGCATGGCATATCTTTTTCTAACCTTTCACTTTCAACCCATTTGTGTCTTTGGGTTGAAGGTTGATCTCTTGTA
>JAQZBX010023902.1:0-30527 GCA_029593785.1 Cabassous unicinctus
GGGATGTAGGTGTCTACAGGGATAAGAGATGAACAAGGAGCTCCAAAGCTGTCTCAATGGACAAAACTGGCACAAGTTTGTATTGTGCATTCCTTTCTTACCTCTAGAGAAGTACGTATCTCAGGGAGTATTGAGACAAGAGAATACTTCATTAATGCAGCTCATGAGAATGGAATCCCTAATGGTTCAGAAACTCTAAATGCTTCCTCTTCACTATATCCAATCTTCTTTACTAATCTCTGGTGAAGAAAAACAAAATTTTGTTTTCTAGAGACCTCGTGAGTGGTTCCATCTCCCTTTTCTTCCTGGTAGCAGAACTTCCAACTTCATCCAACATTCGAGGAACAGTGTGTATTGTTCAACTTGGAACCTGCCTTGATAAATCAGGGTGAGTTACAGAATTGTCACAGGTGCTGGGGGAATGTATTTTGGCTCCATGGATTCTTTTTTTGGTAGTAGTTTTAAGGGCATCAACAGGTTATGACCATAGAGAAAGCTTAAAATACAAAGTCCTGCCTTCTTAAAAATCCTGAGTAGAAATAGATAGCAGATACACTAAAATATATTCTTTTTCCAGTCTTTCTCCTCTGGCCTATCACTCTTGGGTCTTCCCTCTCTCAGCAGTATTTTTCCTTGTTTCACTCATTCTTTCTCTACAATTTTTGAGAGTACCTGTTTATCCACATTCATTCATTTTTGCCTTTCAGTTATTCAACAAATGTTTAGTCACCAATTACTTCATGATAAGCTCTAAATATAATTTTGGGAATAAAGAAATGAGTAAGGCTTTGCTTCTCATATTAAGTAAATTACATCCAAATGGGGTTATAGAAGTAGAAATGAGTATATTCAATATCCTGAGATAGCTCTGAAATCTTGTTGAAGTGGATCATAAAGAATGGACTCATTCTGTCGAGGTTAGTGAAGGCATCCCAAGGGAGCTGTAAATTGTACTGAGCTTTGAAGGAGGAATTGGAGTAATTTCAGGAGGAGAAAGGGATAGAAGCACACTAAGAAGAGTTGACAGGGACTCAAAAGTGGTGAGGTTTTAAAAATAGTTCTTAATATCTGATGAAAAATGAGGAACAGACATTTGAAAAGGTAACATGAGCCTGGCCAGGTTGGCATCAGCCATATAAGAAAGATCCTTGTGTTTGCCCTCAAGAGAGGTATTTATGTTTGAAGTTAATGGAGACTCAGTGCTGGCTTATAGAAGGGGATGCTCATGAAAAGTCTTGCCCTGAGGAAAGTTCACTGTAAGTCAATGCGAGTATTGCTGTTGATGATGAAGGAAGGAAATAGCACAATGGATGTGGGGAAGGTGTGGGGAGTGAATCTGTGTATGGTTGAATCATCATGTGTAAAATATTGGCTATTAATACTAAGGACAATATCAGATATTTTATAGTCATTATTTAATTCTTTCAATTACTCTATAAATTCAGTTTCATTATTCATATTCAAGGGATGAAAAATGTGAGAATTACAGCAATGTGATATTCTTGTACAAGGCATGTAATTGTGTCTGGATTGAATCTTGGAGTTCGATGTTCCTAGGATTTTGCATTTCATGAATAAATTTACCTCTTAATAAACTTAATATATTAGAGCAGGGTTAGATTTACAGAGAAATTGCAAGAATTTGAGAGATAGTTTCTAAGAACCACTCATCACCTTTCCCCGACTCTCAACATTTGCCTTTCAAAATAACACCTTACATTTATTTGTCATAAATTTCTTGGTCCCTTTGTGACAGTGACAGCTTCTCAAAACCTCCTTGTCTTTGATAACCTGGATAGTTTTGAGCAATGGAGATCAGATATATTTTAACATATCCCTCAGTTAGAATTTTCTCATGTACTTCTCTTAATTAGACTAGACTTATGGGTTTTTGGAGGAAGACACCAGAGAAGAAGTATCATTTCATCACATCATATCCAGGGTGCATCCTGTCAACGTGACTTATCATTGTTGACATATATCTTGATCAACAGTGTTTTGAGGTCCCTCAGAATGAAGTTCCTCATTTCTCTGCCTTTCCTCATATCACCTTTGGAAAGAGTCATGAGGTGGTCTTCAGGAGTGAAATTTATGCTCCATGGGCTTGAGAGAGTAATATCCACATAAATTGCTGAATTCTTCTGCATGAGGCATTTGTCTCTTCTTACTTAATGAAAAAAAAAATTTGTATCAGGATGGATTCATGACATTTCTTTCATACTTTGGGTTGTGATACAATACTACTTTACTTGTTCAATTTGTTCTACTTTGGGCCATGGGAGCTCTTTCAGCTGTCCTCTGTATCTCCTTACCATGAAACTATTATTGAGGTGTTCATTTTAGTACCTTTTTACTCTTTGGGACTTATAAGATGTGCCAAGTGCTTCTTGCATATTTCTGTCCTAGAGTCAGCAATTTCTGCAAGAAGACACCTATGGAGTATAGTGTTAAATTCTAAGGTTTGAGCACTATTTGTGATCCTTGCTACTGAGGACTCTAGGCCATCTCTGCAGAGACTATAAGGAAATACATGTGTGTATACTAAGCTTGTATATATGAATGTCTAGAAATATGTCTGCATACAACCCTCTGTATATATATTCACCTACACATGAGTTCATACTCTTGTGTTTAACTCTAAACCATTATCACATAAAACATTCTAACCTCCTTCCCTTGCTTATCTGAAAGCACTCATTTCACTGTGAGAAATATATTCACTCATCTCCCATCTGTCTATGAAATACCTGATTCCAGTGTACATGTATAGAATTATAAGAATTCATAATCCATACATGGTGGAATGCTACTTTACTAGAGTACTATACTTATGCACAGTTTCTTTTGACCTCATTTTATAGGCTCCATTCATAGCCTATATTTCTTTTGCAGCAGCTTTGCAGTCGGCCCCTTTTTTCAGTGCAAATTATACATTTTTATATAGTTAGATAGATTTGCAACATTTTCATTCTATGTGGAATTCCCTTGAACTTGTAAATGAATTTTACATGCATACATAAGGTTCACTGTGTTGTCAAGTTCAGTGGGTTTTAACAAATGCATGATGTCATGTGTCTACAATTACACAATGCACAGAATAGACGCATTGCTCTAAAAATTCCCCTGTGCTTCACCTTGTCTTCCCTCCTTCTCTCTCCTCAGTCCTCTGGCAACTTCTGATCATCCTATTGTTGCATTATTTAGCCTTACCCAGAAGGTCATATAATTGATACCAACATATGAAGCATTTTAAAATTGGTTTCTTGTAATTAGCAATAATCACTTAAGATTAGTCCATATATTTTTTGCTGGATAGATCATTTCTTTTCATCTCAGCAATGTTCCATTGTATAGAAACAGCACAGTAAGTTTACCTAGCAACCTTTTGAAGAACATCTTTTTTGCTTTCAGATTTGGAGACAATAAAAACAGCTGCTGTACATATTCATGTGTGCAATTTTGTGGAGACTCAAATTTTCATATCAGCCACATTTATACCTAAAAGCATAATTGCTGGATATATGGTAAGACTAGTTTTAGTTTTACTGGAAACTGCTAAACTGCCTTCTGGCTGAACCATTTTCTGTTCTCAATAGCAAAGAGAGAGAGATGTACTATTGCACATACTCAACATCCATTGGTATTGTCAGTGTTTATGTTTTTATGCATTCTAATAAGCATTTGAAGATATGTCATTGTGGTTTTAATTTTGGACTTACCTAATGACAAATTATATTGAGCTTTTTAACAATTTTTATTTATTTACTTATTTTAATTTTTAAATTTTAAAGTAGGTTTAGATTATGTAAATGTTACATAACAATGTAGAGGTTTCCCATATGCCCCCACTTCCCCCTCCCACTCTTTCCCATATTAACAACATCTGTCATTAGTATGGTACATTTCTTACAAATGATGAAAACATATTGAATGATTTCTTCTAACCATGGACTATAGTTTACATTATACTTAACAGTCTGTCCTGCAAAATTTTAGGTTATGACAAAATGTATAATGGCCTGTATCTGTCATTGAAATGTTATGCAGGACAATTCTAATATCCTGAAAATGCCCTCGTGTAAGACCTGCTCTTCCCTTCCCCTCCACTCAGAATCTCTTGTGTCCATTGTCTACATATCAATTATAAAATTCTTCCATTGCTAGAATAATAATAAATCTCTTTTAGTCCATTGCTCATTCCCAAATCTTGAGAATTTTGGGAATGTGACACCCGCTCTATTTCTAATTTAGAGGGAGCTTAGATCCCATGGGGCAAATGGATGGAACTATCTTGCTTGCAGTTGCAGATATTCTCTGTTCCTGGTGTTCCGCGTTGTCCATCACAATCTCCTTGTTTGTTGTCCTGAGTGAATCCAATGAATTGGAGAGTAGGTGGTGAAACTCTGCTTAGATTCAGGGTTCAACCAGCACTTGAAGAGACAAAAGATTAAACTCAGGGACATATATTTAACAGGTATAGTGCTAATTATAGGTTCAAATAAAAGGGACCGAAGATCTATGTGTTGGGAATCTATAAATGACTCTAACTCTTTTCACTGGGGAGCATAAATTCCAAAGTAAGGCCCACTGACAGGGTGCTGAATTCCTGAGATTCTTTGCCCAGCTTAGAGTGTCTAGATGTCTCTAGAACCATCAGGATCCTTGCTGTTTGATGCACTGTTCATTGTGGCAGTCATTGAAATCCTGCTAAGCTGTGCATAAGCTTAACCTCTGGAATAACCTCCCAACTTAGTTTGAAATCTCTTAGTCATAAAAACTCATTGGTAATTAATACTTCTTCCCTTTGTTCAAGGTCTTTTTCCAGATGCATTTCTAGTTGGCACTTGGTAATAATATCTAGGTGCCAGGGAGTTTGAGCTCCTTTTTGTACGCTTCTTTGGGAAGTGTATATCACCTTAGGATAGGATTCTGTTCAGAACTTTTGCCCATTTTTAAATTCAGCATTTGCTTTCTTATTTTGTGGTTTAAGAGTAATATGTACATTTGTATACAAATCAATTATCAGATGTGTTTTGTAAAATTTTTTCCAAATATCTAAAAGTTTTATAATCCCTTATCAATGTCTTTAAGAGAGCAGAAATATTACATTTGAATAAAAACTAACTTATAAATTTTACTTTCTCATGTATCATGCTTTGGTTGCTATATCAAAAATCTCATTAACATAACATGGGCCCTAGATTTTCTCTATGTTTTATTCTAGTACTTTTACAGTGCATTTTATTTTGATTTAATTTTTGTGAAATGAATAAAATCTGTGCCTAAGTTCCTTTTTTGTATGGCATGATTGCATCCTATTGTTCCAGCTCCAAATGTTGAGAGGACCATTCTTTCTACATTGAATTGCCCTTGTCCTCTGTGAAACATCAGTGGACCCCATTTGTGTGGCTTTATTTGTCTATTTAATCATTAGGATTCTGTTTAATTATTGTGTTTTTATAGTAAGTGTTGCAACCATGTAATGTAGTTCCTACAACTTTGCTCTTCACTTTCACTATTTTGTCACAGGGTACAAAAAGACTGGTGATAATGTTTGTTGATTAAAATAAAATCTGACAGAATTTGTAATGGAAAACATTGCCTTGACAAAGTATTTTCTATTATGGACAAGGATTTCTAGTCAGCTAAATTATCAAGGACAAGTAGGAACATATGTTTTCCCTGACGTATTCAGATAAGGGCACTAGATCTCTATAAAATCAATAAAAATATTAACTTAATGTGTTTACAATACAAACCATACCATTTATTACATTTTTCTGATCACTGCTTATGGCTAAAATTTCATTGCTCTGATATCTTTACCATGAAATTCATCATCAACATGAAAAGAGAAAACCAAACATATGTTTTAGAATTTTTCCACTTTCGTCTCTCAGAAGATACATAAGTGCAGCTCCTCCTCTTTGGGTTCTTCTTCTCCATCTAGCTGGTCACATGCACTGGGAACCTGCTCATGATCCTTTCCATCATATCAGACTCCGAGCTCCACACACCCATGTACTTCTTCCACTCCAACCTGTCTTTGACAGATATCTCTTTCATTTCTTCCAGTCCCAAAGATGCTCCTGAACACACAGACAGAGAGCAAAATCATAAATTATGCAAACTGCTTCAGAGAGATTTTTTTTTTCATGCTTTTTGGACAGTTAGAAAACTCCGTCTTGATTGTGATGGCCTATGACCACTTTGTGGCCATCTGCCACCTCCAGCATTACATGGTCCTCATGAACCCCCAGGTCTGCAGCCTCTTGCTATTGGCATCTTGGATATTAAGTGTTTTGTTCTCTCTTTTACATGACTTAATGATTTTGTGATTGTCATTTTGTACAGAGTTTGAAATGCTCCACCTTTTCTGATAACTTAATCAGGTACTCCAACTTGCTTATTCTGACACCTTCCTCAATGACCTAGTGCTGTATTTTGCATTGGAACTTCTGGCTGTTATTCCACTCATTGGGATTGTTTTCTCTTACTCCAAAATTGTATCTTCCATTTTGAGAATTTCTATAGCTGGGGGCAAGTGTAAAGCTTTTTCTACTTGTGTGTCTCTCCTCTCAGTAGTGACCTTGTTTTATGGTACAGGTCTTGGAGTGTATCTTAGCTCAGCTGCTACCCAAAACTCAAGGGCAAGCACAACTGCCTCAGTGATGTACATGGTGGTGACTCCCCTGCTGAACCCTTTATTTACAGTCTTAGAAACAAGGTCATAAAGCAGGCCTTAAAAAACTGAGAAACCTTCGCTCTATAAAAGGATTATTTGTCTCAAGTTTAGAAAAGTACTCATGATTGACAGAGGTTAAACACTGGGGCATCTAAATCAATATTCTTTATAAGTTTGTAGAAAGTTAAACTGTTATTTGCCTAATATCACAATTCTATTTATTTAAATTTGTATGTCAAGGACACCTGTTTCTTCTGCATTATTTTACATCATGTGATTTCTCTTATTGCATTCCCTGGGATCAGTATTGAAGGCAGAAACTGTTGTCTATATTTTCAGCAGTAAAATATTTAATACAAGAAATTCTGTATATATAAAATTATATTAATTTCAGGACTGATGAATGTATACTGCTGTCACTGCCAGATGAAAGCAAGTGTGTGATATTCATGATTTTGGTGAAAAAATAATCTCTCATAGCAAAGGCTGTGTATCAGCTACTAGGGTTTTTGTTCATTGGCTCCAGAAAGAGATCACATCCTGAACTGGAGACATTGTCTGACTGGTTTACAATAATCCACATTCCATCTCCAATATTCTCCTTTTTCCTGCACATTTCACATCAAAAATTAAGTGAGGTTGTAATCAACAACACAATTCCTGATTCTTCAAATATTGGTGGTCTCAATAATTTCTGTGATTCTTTGAGTGAGGTAAGGTTGTCTGTTTAAAAATTATTTTCATAGTTAAGGACATTCTCAGGAAATTTCTCTCAGCAATTCCTACAAAAATAATTCACATTTATAGATCATAAAAAACAATGTGGTGTTTCCCCCATTTCTTACTATATCTTTTTTTAACTATAAAACCCAGATAGCAGGACACAATTTCAGGTGTTTATGTAGACCTACTGTGTTTTTTGTGAGGTAGACTAAGGTGAATGCTTCATTCATCACCTGATTCCTGGGCCATCACTACAAATATCAAACCAGAATGGCATTTTGGAATTAGTGATTTCTCTCAGCTATTGGCCATTTTTTAAAACAATTGGTTACATATTTGCATTCACTGCACATTTCTTGGGAAAGCCGTGAATTCATTTTCATTTTGTAATTTAACACACAGGTTCAGAATCTGATGTCATACACGTGTCAGAACTGCAATTGTCGTGGAAAGATATTTCATTCATGCAGTTTTATAAAATTTCTGTGTTTTGATTATGCCATAATCTGACAATTAAAAAATCCTCAGCTTGTCATTTCTTTCTGGAAGTCTGTCCTATGCAAGTAAGAGCCCCATCTCACTCTGAATTCCTTGAATTATGATTCCCATCAAAATCATTTATCACATAATCCAGTAAGTTTGTCAAAATCTTTCCTAGACTCTGTCTTTAGAGATTAATGCAAACAATATATTATGAAACATTTTTTCCAAGCTATACATATACAATAGTGAACATTTACGCACTGGAAGTAGTGCCATTGGTATTCTCACTTCCAACAATTTGATATATCAATTCTCAGATTCATACCCTGTTAAGACTGTGAATTTGCAATAAGTTCTTATGCAAAATACTTTACATGTATGGCTTCTTTTTAAGCAGATATCTCTTTCCAAAGAAAAGTTTTCAATAATTTTGACTTTAGTCCATTGTTTTTATTTATTTATTTATATTTGTTGTTTTTGTTAGGCCAGTAAAAAGAGTTCATTTGGGAAATGAGAGAAAGAAAAGAGCTTGCTGAGAAATGGGAGAAAAACATGGAAATACACACGAAGACTTCGTGCACGCCCCTCTAGGAAGAGAGACACTAGTCCATTGTTCATTTTGGGGAATGAACAATGAACTAAAGAAGACTTATTACTATTCTATTGTACACTTATTATTATTCTAGCAATGAAAAAACTTTTATCATTTATATGAAGGCAGAGGCCACCAGAGGTTCTGGACGGGGGGGAAAGGGAAGAATTGGAATAATATGGGGGAATTTTGGAATCATTGGAATTATCCTGCATGCCATTGCAATGACAGATAAAGCCATTATATATATTTTTTGTAACTATAAAATTGTGCAAAGCAGTGTAAACTAAAATCTAACCAATAGTCCATGTTTAGTAGCAGTGCTTCAATATGTGTTCATCATTTGTAACAAATGTACCACTCTGATGAAAGATGTTGTTGATGTGGGGAAGTATGGGAGGGTGAGGGGTTGGGGCATATGGGAATCTCCTGTATTTTTTATATAACATTTATGCAATCTAAAGCTACTTTAAAAATTTTTTAAAAAAGAAAAAAATAAGTTCAAGAAACCACATAATAAACATGCATACTCATCTTAATGAAGAAGCTAGATTTATGTGTTTCAAGTAATTTGGAAAACACTAAAAAAAGGGAGGCTTAAAAAGTTGATACTTCTGTTACCATCAGGAACACTGTGTCCTCAAGAAGATGCCACTAAAATTATTGGCTCCAGTACTATGCCTCCTTTCGGCAATCAGGTAGTAGGAGGCTCATGCCTATAAGAATTAGTAAAATAGCCACTAAATCTGCTAGTTCCCCATCCTCTGGAGGTGAAGAACAGAAGCCAGAAAGAGGTAGAAAGTGCTGCAAAGAGCCATGTACCACACCCACCTCACACCTGCTATGGTGTAGACTGGATGGTGGATGTGCAACTTATATTTTGAGTGTAATT
Organism: Cabassous unicinctus; assembly: GCA_029593785.1. Taxonomy (NCBI): domain Eukaryota; kingdom Metazoa; phylum Chordata; class Mammalia; order Cingulata; family Chlamyphoridae; genus Cabassous; species Cabassous unicinctus. The sequence continues at coordinate 9,376 of JAQZBX010023902.1, forward strand.
AAGGAGAGAGGGTGCTTGTATTTCTTTCAAAATTCTCTAAGAATCTTCTCTGTTGCATTTCTAAATACCTTTCAGATGCACTTATTCATATGCTAAGCTTTTTTTAAGCACATTTCTTGAGTGAGTGATGGAGAACTTTTCAACTCTGCTATATCCTCCTAGAACTTGTGTGCTTACGTAGATCTTTACTTCCTTCCCAATTACTGTGCCTTCTATTTTGATCTCAAAGAAAAAATGTATTCCTGGTTTTGTCAGTAGAATTTTACTCTTCTCCAGGACCCGACAGTTTGTGGAAACAGTAATGATTCACACTAAACTGAGTGTAGAAATTTGTTCTGATGGAAAATTAAAATTATTCCTTAAAAAACAATAAATGGCTCCAAGAAAAAAAAAATTCACATTCTCTGCTATCAGTAAAATTTATGTGAGGGATAAACACCAGGTTATGGAGGGAAATACTAGTATTTTTTGTGGAGAAGTTGGAGACATGATTGCTGCCTGTAAACCATGAAATATATGTTATATAGAAGGAGAAGACTCATTTTGAGTGAGCTCTGTTCTGTTCAATTGTATTATTTTGGTTAAATAGAATAATTATTTTGGGACCCTACCATGAGAAATTGAGAGAAGCTGAACACTGTCAATTGAAGATTAACTGCCCTGAGTGGAGGGAGTGAGAATAAACACCCTCAGGTACAGGGAATATCATTTAAACTAAGACACAGTAGGAAACAATAACAGGGGCTTTACTTCATATACACCTTAATAATGTAGCCAGTGTCAAAGTGAGTTTATGTAACACATAGGAGCAATGTTTCCTTCTTCCAGTTTCCAAGAGAAGCAAATGCTAGAGTCACAGTATTAGACGAGAATGTCCTGGAATTCACCCCTCAGTATCTTCCCCAATGCTATCTTTCTCATTTTCACTCACTTGCAGATCACCTTTCCCAGAAGAATTGGAAGCCTCCACATAGCTGTAGGATACATCATCAAAATTGTGTTTACATATGTGTTTCATCTCCTGGAGTTTCCAGAATGAAGATATATTGTAATTATTTATTATGCAAGGAGGAAACCATCAGTGAAAGAAAAAAATCACAGGAATGAACCACAGAAATTCTGTTTCACTTTGGGAAGAAAATATCATGGGAGGGAATGCTTTACTGGCATGAAGTGCAGGGACATAGAGAAAGTGTTACATGTAGGAAAGTCCACAGATATGAAATTTGATTTACTTTCTAAGTATCTGTTTCAGGGTGAGTGGGCCTTTGGTTTCCATTGCAGCTAAATTTCTCCCAGTTCCACTACATGGAAATTTTAAAATTTCATCATTGTATATTTCAGCATTATAGGTTCTATTGATTTGCTATTGAAATATGTTTATACCATTTAACATATTGCAACATATATTTTTGATTTTCTAAAACTCATTAAAAAGTTTTGTTTAATATTGTCTGAATAATTTCAAAATCTGAAACAAAGGCTTTTTCCACTGTCTGCTTTTCTTCTGGTTCTTAATCATGATAACTTGTTTTCTTATTGTCTATGTTGATTTTGAAAATTGTCCTGTTTAATTTGTAGGACCCATATTTCTGTGAATTCTTGGAGGTCTTGGTGGAAAGAGAGGAATTACATTTCACTTTATTTTGCTTTTAGATAGCCATAAAAATTTAACATTAAGTTTTCCACTTACAGCTTTTAAGTCCACAAAAGTGTGGTGATTTCAAACTGCACACTGGCTTGTCATTCAGGGGACTTTATACCATGTAGCATCTGTGTCAGGGCAAGTGTTTATCTTGATGCTCACATTTAATCCATGTGTTTATACATTGTTAACATTTTCAATACTGCTATAATTCCAAGGATCCCACTTTCATACAGGAATCTCTAACCAGAGTTTCCACTTAGGAGAATTTTGGACTTTATTTTCATATGAAACATATTCACTAATATAGAATCTCAGGTTCTTCGGTGATGACCATCTGCCAAAACTGCAGCTGTCATATGAACTCTGCTACCCATCATGGTCCATTTTATTTTTTATTCTGTGGCTAAATTAATTCATTTTGTTAGACTACTTTAGGGATGCGTTTCAAATATTCAGAGAAATTTATAGGTGTGAATTCTCATATTTTAAAAAGAAATCACAAATTAATAGCCTATCTACAGACTTGTTGGATATAGAAAAAGAAGGGCAAACTGAACCTAATCCTCGTAGAAGGAAGGAAATCATAAAGATTTAAGTGGAGAGAAATAAAGTAAGTATCAATAATCAATTGAGAGAACCAATGAAATTGATTCTTGGAAAAGTTCAATGAAATAGCCAAAGTTTATTTAGATTTAAATAAATTGATAAAAGAGAGGAATGAAATCACTAAAATCCAAAATGAAATTGGGAACCTTGTTATATATATTTTATATTAAAGGAATTTTTAATGAATGCTATGAACCATTGTCTGCTAAAAATCTAGATATTCCAGAAGAAAATGGACCTTTTCCTAGAAACACACAATTTACCTAAATTTACGGAAAGAAAAAATCTCAAGAAAAGTATAACAGGTAAAGATTCAAGTAGTCATCAAAAATCTCCCCAAAAATACAAGTCTCAGATCTGACAGTTTTCTTGTGTTTTTTCTTTCTTTTCTCCAGAACACTAATTATCACATGGAGATGAAACACAAAACAATCCTTTTTAATGCTGCTCATGGGATTGAAATCCCTAAAGTTATAGAAACCCCAAATGCTTCTCCTAAACTACCTCAAGTCTACTTTACTTGTCTCTGGTGATGAGGAAACACAATTGTGTGTTCCAGAGAACTCATGAGTGTGCCCATCTCCCTGCCCTTCCTGGGACCAGAGCTTCCAACCTTTTCTCCCATTCAAGAAATAATCTACATTGGTGAATTCAGATCCTTCTTTGGTAATTTCACAGTGAGTCACAGAATCTTTACTTGTCCTGGGGGAATATGTTATAACTTAAGGGAACCCTTTTATTGGTGTTAACTTTAGAGGTGTACCAGGGTATATATATATAAAGAAAGCAAAATCATATGATGTCCTGCCTATTTAAAAAGCCAGAGTGGAAGAATATAGTGGATACCCTAAAATATATTCCTTCTCCAATCTGTCTCCTGGCCTTACCTCTCACTCATGGGGTTTCCCTCTCTTAGCAATATTTTTGCTTGATTCACTGCTTCTTTCTCTACAATTTTTAGAGGTATCTGTTTATTAACTTTCATTATATATAGATAGATAGATAGATAGATAGATAGATAGATATGAGAAATTGAGAAATTCTGAACTTACAAAACAATCCTGCAAATGTTCATAATTCCCTTACAACACCCCTCCAACAACACCTTACATTGTTGTGGAAGATTTTTTACAGATTGTGTTAATAATAGGGGTTATGGAAAAATATACCAAATATACTCTATAGACTATAATTAGTGATAATTATCTGATTATGCTATCTCATCCATTTTTTAGTTAGCCATTCAATAAACATTTATTCAACAAATACTTCATGGTAAGCACTAAATATTATTCTAGTAATAAAGAATTGATGAACATTTTCATCCTCATATTAAAGAAATTACATCTCAATGCATTAGAAAACATAGAAATGAATACATGCCATATCCTGCGATGACTCTGAAGTCCCCCTGAAGATGATCCAAAAGTTTGGACTCAGCCTTTGGAGGTTAGAAAAGTCTTCACAGGGAGCTGGTCATTTTACTGAGCCTTGAAGGTGAAGTAATTCCAGGAGAAAGGGGTAGAAGCATACCAAGAAGGGATGTCAGGGACAGAAAGCTCAGACCAAAATAACCATAAGGTGTGGTGAGGATTTAGAAATATTTATTAATATCTGGTAAACAATGACTGGCAGAATCTGAAAAGCAGAACATGAGCCTGGCCAGGTTGGCAGCAGCCAAATAACAGAGAGACTTGTGTTTTGACCACAAGATGGATATTTATGTTTGAAGTTATTGGATAGTCAGGGCAGGTTTTATCGAAGGTGACGCTCATGAAAAGTCTTGCCCTGAGGAAATCTCACTCTTGGTCAATGTGAATATGGCTGTTGTCAAAACCTGACATTGATGATGAGGTCTGGAAATAAGGAAGGAGGTGTGGGGAGCCCCTATCCCCCATCCCCATGGGGAGTAGACATAATCATCCCAGGATCCTCAGGATTGGGGAATGAACTATGAACTTACTGATATACTACTATAGACTTATTGCGATTTTAGCAATGAAAGAAATTATATCATTGATATATTGATTTCTAAAATTGTTTAATTTGTTGCCTCATATTTGCATGAATTCTTGGAGGTCACTGTGGAAAAAATAGGATTCACATTTGACATTATTTTGAAATTAGAAAGCTAAAGCAATTTAAGGTTAAGTTGTGCACCTAAAGCCTTTAAGGCCACATAGGTGCTGTGATTTCAGACTGTACACTGGATCCTCATTCAGAGGGCTTTTTCCACCTGTAGCACAAGGTTCAAGGGAAATGTGCCACTTGATACCCATATTTGATTGAGGTATTTATAACTGTTAACCTTTACAATGTAATTGTAATTCCAAGGATCCATCTTTTGTGCTAGAACCTCTTACCAGAGTTTCCACTTAGGAGAGTTTTTGTCTTCATTTTCATATGAAACATATTCAGTAATATAGAATCTCAAATTCTTCAGTGATGACAGTCTCCTGAAACTGCAACTGGCATTTGAACTCCACTACACATCACAGTCCATTTTATTATTTATTTTTTGGCTAATTTAATTTCTTCTATTAGAGCAGATTAGGGATGAATTTAAAACATTCAAGGAAATTCATAGACGTCAACCCTCATATTTTAAAAAATAAGTCAATGGCCTATCAAAAGACTTGTGGGAAATAGAAAAAGAAGGCAAACTGGACCTAAATCTAGAAGAAGGAAGAAAATAATAAAGACTTAAGTGAAAAGAATTGAAATAGAGTATAGAAAAAACCGTTGAGTGAACCAATGAAATTGTTTTTTGGACAAGATCAATAAAATAGCAAAGGTTTATTTAGATTGAAAAAGAAATAATAAAGAGGAAGCAAGTTACCAAAATAAAAATGACATCAGGGATGTTGATAGATATTGCTGATATTAAGGTATTATGAATGAATGATATGAACAATTGCCTGCCAATAATCTAGAAAATCTAGGAGAAATGGACCAGTTCCCAGAAACATGCGATTTATCTAAATTGACTGAAAAGAAATAGATCTCAACAAAACTATAAGAAGAGATTAAATTAGTAATCAAACATCTCCCAAAACTAGAAGTCTAGGATCAGACAGCTTCCATAACGAAATCTATGAAATATTCAAAGAATTAATTACAATATTTCTCAAAAGCTTCCAACTTGAAATTAAGTTATATCTTTGAAACTCATTGTATGAGGCTAAATTTATTGTGATACCAAAGCTACCTAAAGAAAACCAATGACCAATTTCCCTCATAAATTTAGATGCCAATACTCTTAATAAAAACTAGCATGTTGAATCCAAGAAAATACTAAAAGAATTATCTACCTAGACAAAATGCGGTTTATCTAGAATACAAGGGTGTTCAACTTAAGAAAATCAATGTAATAGACCACATTAACACAATAATGAGAAAAATTAGATGAAAATCATACCTGATGCAAAAAGTGTGAATGATGAATTCCAATATCTTTTCATGAGAAAAATTCTATTAAAATAACAATAGAAAATAACTTACTCAACACGATAAATAGCATATATGTTAAAACACAGGTAATTTTATCCTCAATGCTAAGTGAAAGCCATCCTCTTGAGGTCTGGAACAAGACAAGGCTGCCTGCCTTCACTATTGCTATTCAGTATTGTACTGGAAGTTAGGAAATTAGGCAATAAAACTAAAGAAAAGGTACCCAAATTAGAAAGGAAGAAGTAAAATCTGTTTTAAGAGATGTGATGATCCTTTATATAGAACATGAGAAAACTTCCACAAGAAAATTGTAGAGCTCATAAATGAATCCAGCCAAATGAAACCTATGAGATTACCATGCAAAAATTGTGTTTTACACAACAGAAAGAACATTCTTAATTGGGCATTAAAAATCCATTCACCAAAGCATCTAAAAGGAAAAAATACATAGGAATAATTTTAACTAAACAGTTTGTAAAATAAAAACTTCAAAAAAAAAAAAAAGCTTAATTTTTGTGTAATATTTATGTAATCTAAGCACCTTTTAAAATATTAAAAATATGCTAAAAATGCTGCAAGAAATTAGAAGTGTATGCATTAGAAGAAATTAGTGTGTATGGATAGAAATATTAGAATTGTTAATCCATACATGGTAGAATGTTACATTATTAGAGTACTGTAATTTTGCAGTTTCTTTTGAATTCATTTTATAGGCTCCATTCGTATCCAATATTACTTCTTTCAGCACAGTTGCCCCCATCCCCTCCTGTGAAGGCAAGTTATATATTTGTAATATATTAGATAGACTTGCAACATTTTCATTCTCTCTGGGATTCCCTTGACTTGTAAATGATTTTTTTACTTGCATACATATGATTCACTCTTTGTGTTGTCAAGTTCAGTGGGTTTTAACAAATGCATAATATCATGTGTTTAGAATTACAGTATTGCACAGAATAGATTCATGTCTCTAAAAATTCCACTGTGCTTCACCTATTCATCCCTCCTTCCCTCTCCACAGTCCTCTGGCAAATAGTGAACATTTTGTTGTCTCATTGTTTTGCCTTATCCAGAATGTCATGTAATTGATATCATATATATGGAGAATTTTAGAACTGGTTTCTTTTAATTAGAAACAATCATTTAGGATTCATTCAAATCTTTTTTGACTGGATGGAACATTTCTTTTTTTCTCAGTAATATTCCATTTTATGGATATAGCATAGTGAGTTTACCTGTTCACTATTGAACATCTTGGTTGCATTCAGATATTGGGAATTACAAATACACCTGCTATTTGTGGATTTCTTTAATTAATTTTTATTTATTTTTAAAGAAGCTTTAGACTGCACAAATGTTACATTAAAAATATATGGGATTCCCATATTTCCAAATCTGTCTCCCTCCCACACTTTCCTCAATTAACAACATCTTTCATTAGTGTGGTACAATTGTTTCAATTGATGAACACATATTGAAGCATTGATACTAACCATGGACTATATTTTACATTATAGTTTGCACTCTGTCTCATGTAATTTTGTAGGTTATGACAAAATACATAATGACCTGTATACATCATTGCAGTATTATGCAGGACAAACACAATTTCCCTCAAGTACCCACATTTTATACCTTTTCTTCCCTCTCCCATCCCTGAGAATCACCATGGCTACTGTCTTTATATCAATGATAAGAATTCCTCCATTGCTAGAATAATAAGTCTATAGTACAATAATAAGTCTACTTTAAACCATTGTTCATTCCCCAATTTTGAGAATTTTGGGATGGTGATGCTCACTCTGCTTCTATTTGTGAGAGAACATAGATCCCATGGTGTAGATGGATGGAACTATTTTGCTTACAGTTGCTGACTATCTCTGTCCTTGGGATGGGTGTTGTCCATCTTCACCTCCTTGTTAGTTGTCCTGAGTGAGTCCAATGAACAGATGAGTAGGTGTTACAAACCTGCTGAAATTCTTGGCTCAACTGGCACATTGAAGGACCAAAGATTTAAGTTTCTGGGACATATGTTCCTCAAGTATACTGCAGAATATAGGTTCAAATAAAAGGGGCAGAAAAGCCATTTGCAGGGAAACTATAAATGAGTCTAACTCTGTTACACCAGGAAGCATAAATTCCAAAGTAAAGCCCACTGACAGGGTGCTGAGTTCCTGAGCTGTCTGCCCTACTTATAGTTTCTGGATGTCTCTTGAGCCCTCAGGAGCCCTGCTATTTGAGGCACTGTTTACTATGGCAGTCAATGAGATCCTGCTGTGATCACTTTGTAATCTCTTTGCTATATAAATCACTTTGTAATCTCTTTGCTATATAAACTTTTTCTCTTTACCATTTTGCACTTTTGGTCAAGATCTTTTTCCAGTTGCATTGCCAGTTGGTACTTCGTTCCTCTTACTCTATTTTCTTGCAGTTTTCTATGTTCCCTTGAAAAAAAATTAGGGCCAAAGAAAGGAAAGAGGTAAGAAGAAAAAAAAGATTAAGAGTAATAATAATAGTAACAGGTAGAAGAGTTACCCTGTAAGACCTAGGAAAATGAATAATGAATTAGAGTAAGGACTGCAAAGGATTAAGAATAAAAGAGTGAATTACAAACAATGATATGGGAAATCGAATAGAGAAAAATATGTAGGATTAATTAAAAGGCTAGAATGATAAGAGAGGGAAAGAGGAAAGACAGGAAAATAGAAAAAAAGTAAAAAAGAAAGAAAACAGAAAAAAAAAGGAGAAAGAAAGAAAACTAGAAAAATTGAAGACCAAACTAAAATGGTGGAATATAAGAACAACAACAGAAAGCAACAACAGAAAGCAGAAGATAGAAAGATGAAGAAGGCAAAGAACTAGAGTAGGTAGACAAAATTGGTAAACCAAAAAAAAAAAGGGAAACAAAGGAAGGGGAAATACAACAAAGAAGAAACAAGACAGCAGCAATTAATTTACAAGGGCGGGGGGAGAAGAAAGGATAAAAAGAGAGAAAACTAAAACAAACAAACAGGCAAAAACAATAACCATGGAAAAACAGCCTTCCCTCTTAGGCCCCCAAGGAGCTTCTCATCAATCAATTACCCTGCATTGTGCCCTCTGCAAGTTTTGAACTGGGTTTTAGCAAGTAAATTGTGTTAAATTTTAAAAAGGAACCCTTTTTTAAAGAAAAATAAGAGATCCAAGAAAAGTTAATAAAAAAAGAATGTGTATATGTTCCCTGTCCTAAAGTATCAGCTGGATGTCTGATAACCCAGTGGATCACTTCTCTAAGAAGAGGTGGGAATCGAACAAGGGGCCTCATATATTCAAGGTAAGAACTATACAACAGATCCAAACTTTCTCCTTAGGGCATTTGGCCTTTCAGAAAGCTATCCATCCACTTTCCCTCAGGCAGGTTAGAATCTTTGTAGCTAGCCAGAGTTCTGCTGTTTAGATGCCTGTCTGTCCCCACCCCCTTTTTATTTTAATTGCTTTCTCTCCCTGGGCAGGTTGATGTGACAGCTTGTGTGAGCAGATCTTAGCTGCCCTTTCCTGGTCAGGTCGAGGTCGCTTCCAAGATTCAAAGGGGACCCTGGTGACTGGATTCACCACAAAGAAACCACTTTTGACCCTCTTCCAGACATCTCCTCCTCCCAGGGGATCCTAAATAAGCCCTTGAAAGCTTATTGAGGCATCCTACCATCTGCCTCCCTTAAGGAAGGTGGAATTTTGATAGTTTTCAGAGATGGAACAGTCAGTTGCCTGTCTCCACACTCTCCAAACTCGAGTTCCTCTCTCCCAGTGCAGCTGGGTGTGTCAGACTGCCTGAGCAGATGCCCCTCTTCCTGGGGACACCTTTGTGTTGGCTGGTAGGCTCCCCAAAGTTCAATGTGGGCCCAGGTAACCAAACCCACAGAAAGGAAACCCCTCTCCACTCTTCACCAGAACCTGCTTTCTCTGAAATATCATTCCCTCCCACTCAGTGGTTGGTGGGAGCCAGGGGGTTCTTGGAGGGTTTCTGCCTTTAGGGTGGGGCTTAGCCACCCACGGTTTCCAGCCACAGGGGCAAGAAACTCATGGTTTTCCCTTGGGCTCTTTATCTCTTTGTCCAGTTCCCTACAGACCGATGCCCTGAAGCCTCCTGCTCTGTGGGTTCCCAAAACAGCTCATTCAGGTAAGATTTTGCCCCTTCTCACGTGTCTTTTGTGAGAGAGCTGGGGAGTGCCCTCCAAAGCTGATGCTATTTCTCCTCCTGCTTGTTGTTTCATGATCTTCCTCTCTCTGTCCCTCCCCTTTCTAGGAGTTATGAAGCACTATCTTGATCTGTTGATGTGGAAATCAGGTCGCTTAGACAGCTTTTGGCTTTCTCCATTGATTTTTTTGAACAATTATCCCTTCCTGCATAATACAATGTCATCTTCCTATAATTCCTGATTTTAAACATTGTGTTCTATTTTGTTGGGCTAGACACAAATAGCATGATGTGCTGTCACCATTTCCATTCATTTCCAAAATTTACAAACAACATTTTAACCAATTCTGCACAGATTAACTACCAGCTTTCTATTCTCTAACCTCATTCGATTTCCTGGTGACCTATATTCTAATTATTAATTCCATGAGTTTACATAATATATTTAGTTCACAATAGCACAAGCATGCACTATTTGTTGTTTTGTTTTTGACTTGCTTCACTCAACATAATGTCCTCCAAGATATCCATTTTGTCATATGCTTCATTTCTTCTTACAGCTGTATAATATTCCATAGTGTGCATACACCACAATTTTTTCATCCATTCATCAGTTGATGGACCCCTGGGTTGTGTCCAACTTTTGGCTATTGTCCGTAATGTTTCTATGAACCATCCATGTGCCAAAGAATATTCATGTCACTGCTCTCATTTCTCCTGGGTGTACACTTAGCAATAGCATTGGTGGGTCCCATGGCAAAACTATATTCAACTTCCTTAGGAACTGCCAAATGGTCCTCCACAATGGCTGTAGCATTCTACATTCTACATTCTACATGTAGCATTCTACATTCCCACCAACAGTAAGTAAGTGTTCTTATCTTTCCACAATATCTCCAACTTTTTACTAGTGGCAAATTTAATAGGTGTGAAATGATATCTCACTTTAGTTTTGATTTTCATTTCCCTAATCAGTAATGATGTTGAATGTTTATTCATATATTTCCTAATCATTTCTATTTCTTCTGTGGACAATTTTGTTTTCAATTCTTTTGCCATTTTTCTGAGTATATTTATATTATATTTATATATATATATTATACTATTGAAATATATCATTCATACATTAACATACATAAACAATAAGTGTATGATAACTATTGTGAGCTTACAAGAAAAAATGCATGACATTATACAGAGTCCTATGCCTCACCCTACAACAAACAACTTGCACTGCTGTAAAACATTTCTAACAAATTATGAAAATTTATTGTCAAAATATCACTACTAACTATAGCCATATTTTATATTTGATGTATTTTCTCCCAATCCACCCTATTATTACTATTAGTTTCATGTACTTTTATTACAGAAGTTTTAAACTTACAAACAATCATAAAAGTTTTTTCTTATTGTTGAGCTGTATTATCTCTTTTCATATCATGGGTATGTGATTGGCAAAAATTTTCTCCTGTTGCGTCAGGTGCCTTTTCATCCATTTGAAAAAGTCCATTGAGGTACAAATGTGTTTAATTTGAAGAGATCTCATGTATCTATTTTTTTGTTGTTGTTCTTGCTTGTGCTTTTGGTGTAAGGCTTAAGAAACTACCACCTTCCACAATATCTTGAAGATATTTTCCTACATTTTTTTCTAATACTTATATGGTTTTTCCTCTCTCTGTCCCTCACCCTTCCGGGAGTTGTGAAACACGGTCCTGGTCTGCTGACCCCTAAGGCAAGCTATTCAATCAGCTTTTGGTTCTTTCTTCATTGCTTTTGTGAGAGAACTGTTCCCTGCCTGCCTAATCTGATGCCATCTCTCCAAATTCCCCACAAGAGTGAATCTTGATACTGATATGTGATTGGTGTGTTTATATATCATTATCCTTTAGAATGTAGCTATAATTCCAAGGATTCCACTTTTAAACAGGAATCTTTTACCAGAGTTTCTACTCAGGAGAGGATTAGACTTCATTTTAATATTGAACCCACTTCACTAATAAAGAATCTCAAGCTTTTCAGTGTTGACAGTCTGCCAAAATTACAGCTGGCATTCCAATATCTCTACCCAAAAAGATCCCTATTATACTTTATTTTGTGGATAAATAAATTCCTTATGTTAGGTCAGATTAGGAATAAATTTAAAAAATGAATGGAAATTTACAGGTATGGATGATTATATTTAAAAAGAGAAAGATCAGAAACCAATAATCTAAATAAAGGTCTTGGGAAACTGTTAAAAGAACAGCAAACTCAAACTGAAGTTATTATAAGGAGTAAATAATGAAGATTAGAGTGAGAAAAAATGATATAGAGAATAGAAAAACAATTGAGAGAACCAATGAAACTAAAGTTGGGTTCTTGAAAGAGATCAATAAAATTGCAAATGCTTAATTAAAATTAAAAAAAAAAGTAAGTGAGAATGCAAACTGCTAAATCTAAAATGTAATTATGATATTGCTAGATATTGCTGATATTAAAGTGATTATAAGGGAATATGATGAGTAATTGTATGTAAACAATCTACATAATTTAGAAGAGGTAGAGAAAATCCTAAAAACACAAAATTCATCTAAATTTACTAAGAAGGAACAGAAAATCTCAACAAACCTATAAAAAGCTAAGAGATTCAATCAATCATCAAAAAACTTCCCAAGAAAGAGAATTCCAGGACAAGACAGCCTCAAAGGTGAATTCTACCAAACATTCAAGTAAAATTTATCCCAATTCTCAAACTCTTCCAAATTGGAGAGTGAATGCTTTTTACTCCTACTATGAGGCCAACGTTATTTTGATACCAAAGCTACAAAAAGACCTAAAAAGGAAAGAAAACCTAGGACCACTTTCTCTTAAAAAATATTGATGAAAATTCCTGCACAAAGTACTAGCAAACTGAATAAAACAGAATATTAAAAGAATTATCTACCACAGCCAAGTGGGTTTTATGTCACAAATGCAAGGATCTTCAACATAAGAAAATCAATCAATGTAATATGCCACATTGACAGAATGAAGGGGACAATCACATGATAATCTTCATTGATGCAGAAAATGCAATTGACAGAATCCAATGCTCTATCAATAAAAAAAAAAGCTCAGAAAAATAAGAATACAAGGTAACTTCCTCAATATAATAAAGGTAATAGATATGAAAAAAAGGTAATCATATACTCCATGCTTAAAGTGTGAAAACATTCCTTTTGAGTTCTGGAACCAGGCAAGTATGCCTGCTTTCAATATTATTATTCAATATTTTATTGGAAGTCCTTGCCAAAGGAATTATGCAATAAAACTAAATATAAGGAATTCAAATTAGAAAGGAAGAAACAAAGCTATCTGTATTCAAAGAAGACAAGATTATTTATATAGAAAATACCAAAGTTCCCACAGGAAAACTTCTAGATTTCATGAAGGAATCCGGGAAAATGCAAGCTATGAGATAACATGCAACACTCAGTTATGTTTTATTACACTAGCAAAGAATATACCTAACTGAAAATTGAAAAGGTTTCACTTACAATAGCATCTAAAAAAATAAAATATCTGGGAATATTCTATTTTTCATATAATAAAAATTATTTTTAAAGAAATTATAGATTATATGAGAGTTACGCTGGAAGTATAGGGGAATTCCATATGCCCCATCACCTCACCTGCCTCTCCCACATTTTCCCCTATTAATAAAAACCTACATTATTGTGGTACATTTGTTACAATTGATGAGCAAATAATGAGTCATTGCTATTTACCATGGTCAATAATTTACAATATGGTTTGCACTTTGCATTGTACTGTTTTATCGGTTTTGACAAAAAATATAATGAACTGTATCTATCATTGCAATACCATGCAGACCAATTCCAAAGCTATAAAAATGTACTATGTTCCAACTATTCTTCCCTACCCCTCCCATGAGAACCTCTGGTAACCTTTGTCTTTATATCAATGTTACAAGTTCTTCCATTACTACAATAAAATTAAGTCTACTTTGGTCCATGGTTGCATTCCCCCTTACATTTGTTCATTCCTAAATTTTGCGAATTTGGGGATAGTAATGCGCACTCTGCTTCAGGTTAAGAGGGAACATATATCTTAAAGGGAAAATGGAATGAACTGTTTGATTGAAGTTGTAGACAATCGTTTTGGGGGTAATGGGGTTGTCCATCTTCATCCTGTTGGTTTTCCTGGGCAAGTCCATTGAAATGAAAATTAGGTGTTTGCCACAAATCTGCTGAGATTCAGGGTTCATGTGGCATATAAACTGAATGAAGATTTAAGTCACTGGGACATATATTTAATGGGTATATAGTAAATTATAGGTTCAAACAAAAGGGGTAGGAGAATCATGAGTAGGGAATTTATAAATGAGTCTAACTCTGTTACAGTGAGCAACAGGTTTTCATATATTCCAAGTTAAGGCCCACAGATGGAATGATGATTTTAAGTGGTTGTGGGCCTTGCTTAAAGTGTCCATATGTTTCTAGAGCCCTCATGGACATCCCTGTTAAGGCTTTTTTTACTGTGGTAGTTAGTGAGATCCACCTGAGACATACAAAAGTGTAACCTCTGGAATGACTTCTGGATTCATTTTGAAATCTCTTAGCTGTAAAAACTCTTTTGTATTTAATGAGTCCCCCCTTTGGTCAAGGTCTTTTTCCAAATACTTCTCTGGTTGACACTTGGTATTAGTCTTTTGGTGCCCAGGAGGCTTATCCCAAGGAGTCATGTCCCATGGCAGTGGGAAATTAATTTGTTGAGCCTGGCTTAGAGATAGGCTATATTTAAGTAACAAGGAAGTGTTAGGAGGTACCTATTAGACCATAAATATTAGGCTTTCTTAATTTTATAAGTAAAAGAGCCATAAGAATAAGCATTAATATGGAGGGCTTGGCATATTGGTATGTTTTTTTGTACTAGGCATGGGCTATGTACTCTAGAGAGCCTTTCTACTCTATTTGAGAATGTAGCAGGACTCCCGAGAATGGTAATGTACTATTTTTTGGTTGTTGTGTTGGTCTCCACCTAGTTAGTTAACATCATATGACCTCACGAACACATTCATTTTGGAGAGAGTCTTGCCCCAGATGCACCCTTCCCCACACATACCCCCATCACCAGCATCCAGCATCAGTGATCCTCCTCTGCAATGGCTGCCAAAAGCACACTACCCTACATGTATTCTCAACCAGAGTCCTCAACCTCCCCAGAGTTCAGCAGTTCCTTCCTCCAGCCCCCCTCTAGATCTATAGTTAGCCCAAACCACCCCTTCAAACTGCTCACACTCGCACTCTAGCACCATTTACCCCATTCACATCACTGCACCATCATCACCCCATCCACTGCCAAACCACCACCATCCACCTTATCTTAAATTATGCCCACATTAAGCATTGACTCACCACTCTACACCCATTCTTCCTCCTGGTATCCTATCTTCCAGACTCTTCCTCTGTGAGTCTGTTCAATATCCTTAGTTCATATCAGTGAGATCATGCAATATTTGTTCTTTAGTGACTGGCTTACTTCACTCAACTTAAGATCTTCAAGATTCATCCATGTTGTCACATGTGTCTGTAGTACATTCCTGCTTACAGCTAAGTAATATTCCACCATATGTATATGCCACATTTAATTTATCATTTCTTCTATTGATGGCCACTTGGGTTATTTCCAACTTTTGGCAATTGTGAATTAGACGGTGTAGAACATTGCTGTACATATGCCAATTCTTCTTCCACTATGGCTGCAGCATTCTACATTCTCACCAGCATTGGATCAGTGTTCCTATTCCTCTGCATACTCTCCAACAGCTGTAGTTTTCTGTTATTTTTATAGCAGTAAGTCTAATAGATGTAAGATTATATCCCATTGTAGTTTTGATTTGCCTTTCACTAATAGCTAGTGATGTTGAGCATCTTTTCATGTGTTTTGGGGCCATTTTTATTTCCTCTTTGGAAAAGTGTCTATTTAAATCTCTTGCCCATTTTTAAATGGGTTGTTTGCCTTTTTATTTTCATGAGGTAAGATTTCTTTATATATGATGGATATTAGACCCCTATCACCTACATTGTTCCCACATATTTTCTCCCATTGTGTAGGGTGCATTTTCACTTTCTTAATAAACTCCATTTGAGATAGAAAATTTTAATTTGAGTTCCCATTTATCTACTGTTTTCTTTTGTTGCTCATGCATTGTGTGAAAAGTATATGGAACCATTTCCTACTACAGGATCTCACGGATTCTTTCCTATATTACTTTCTAAGGGCTTTATGGTCTTGGCTTTTATATTCAGGTCTTTAATCCATCTTGAGCTAATTTTTGTATAGGGCATGAGATGGCAATCCTCTTTCACTCTTTTGATTATAGATATCCAGTTCTCCAAGCACAATTTGTTGAAGAGACTGTTCTGTTTATTTTAGTGGCTTGGTGGCTTTGTCAAATATCAGTTGGCTGTGTATAGGCTGGTCTATATCTGAATTCTCAGTGTGGTTCCGTTGGTCAATATTTCTATCCTTGTGCAAATACCATGAAGTTACAACCACTGTAGCTTTTTTTTGTTAGCATGATTTAATGTCAAGCAGTATAATTCCTCCAATTTCATTTTTCTTTTTAAAGATATTTTTGACTATTTGGGGCCCCTTACACATCCAAATATATTTGGCAATTGGCTTTTCCAGGTCTGTTAATAAGTGCTGTTGGAATTCTATTGGAATTGGGTTGAATCTGTAAATCAATTTGGAAAGGACTGATATCTTAATTATATTTAGTCTTCCAATCCATCAATATGGAATATGGTTCCATTTATTTTGGTCTTATTTGACTTCCTTTAACAATGTTGTGACATTTTCTGTCTACAAGTCCTTTACATACTTATTTCAGTTTATTTCTGGATATTTGATTCTTTTAGTTGTTATTGTAAATATAAATTTTTTCTTGATTTTATCTTCAGATCGCTCATTACTGGTGTACAGTAAAGCTGCTCATTTTGCCTGTTCATCTTATATCCTGTCACTTTACTGAACTGCTTATCAACTCTAGATGCTATGTTGTAGATTTTTATTTTTAATTTCTTCATGTAGAATCATGGCATCTGCAATTAGTGAAAATTTGTCCTTTCCAAACTAGTTGCTGTTTATTTGCTTTTCTTGCCTAAGTGCTCAAGGAAATACTACTAATACAATGGTAACCAAGAATGGTGAGAGTGGACATTCTTGCCTTGTTTCATATCTTAGAGAGAAAGCCTATAGCCTTTTAACATTGCGTATGATGATAGCTGTGGGGTTTTCATATATTCCTTTTATCATGTTGAGGAAGTTTACATCTAACCCTATCTTTTGAGGTGATTTATCAAAAGGAGGCTATATTTTGTTGAATTCCATTTCTGCGTCTGTTGAGATGATCATGTGATGTTGACATCATACACTGAGTCAAGTAATTGTCCCTCCTTTCCGATTTTTAGAAGATTTTAAGCAGGATTAGTATTGTTTCTTTCTGGAGTGATTGATAGAATTTGCCCATGAAGCCATCTGGTCCTGGGCTTTTCTTGGTTGACAGGATTTTATGACTACGTCAATGTCATTACTGGTGATCGGTCTGTTCAGTTCTTCTATTTCTTCTTTCATCAAGGAAGTTTTATGTGTCTTTCTAGACATTCATATCTTTCATCTAAATTGTCCATATTTTTGGCATACAATTTTTCAGTGTATCCTCTTATGATACTTTATTTCTTTGGGGTCAGTGTTGAAATACCCTTTCTCATTTCTGATTTTATTTATTTGCATCTTCTCTCTTTTTCTCTTTGCTAGCCTAGCTAAGGATTTTTCAATTTTTTAAATTTTCTCAAATGACCAGCTTTTGGTTTTGTGTATTCTTTCTAATTTTTCTTATTCTCATTTTCATTTTATTCTGCTCTATTCATTGTTATTTCCTTCCATCTACTTGCTTTGAGATTAGTTTGTTTTTCCTTTTCTAGTTCCTCCTGGTGTGTAGTTAAGGCTTTGATCTTAGCTCCTTCTTTCTTTTTTAATGTAGGTATTTAGAGCTATAAGTTTCCTTCTTGGCACTAATTTACCTGCACCCTGTATATTTTAATATGACTTTTTCTCATTTTCATTTGCTTTGAGGTAGTTACTATTTATCTGCCAACTTCCTCCTTGATAAAGTGATTGTTTAAGGGCGTATGGTTTAACTTCCATATATTGTTTCTAGTCCTGTTCTTTGTCCTTTATTGATTTCCAGCTTCATTTCATTGTTGTCAGAGATATTGCTTTATATAATTTCAATATATTTAAATTTGTTGAAACTTGTTGTATGAGCTTGCTTGTAGTCTATCCTGGAAAATGATCCATGAGCACTCAAGAACTGTATAACTTGCTGTTCAGGGATGTAATGTTTTGCATAAATCTCTTAGGTCTAGTTCTTCTAACATACAATTCAAGGTCTCTGTTTCTTTATTGAGCCTCTGTCATGATGATTTGACTAATCCTTATAATGGTGTATTGAAGTCCCCCACTCTGATTGTAGAGGCATCTACTTCCCCCTTTCATTTTGCCAGTATTTGCCTCGTATATTTTGGGGCACACTGTTTCATACATAAATATTTATGATTGTTCTTTCTTCCTGGAATATTTCCCCTTTTATTAATATATAGTGTCCTTCTTTGTCTCTTACAACACTTTGGATTTAAAGTCTATTTTATCCAATATTAGCATATCAACTCCTGCCATTTTTTGGTGATTGATTGCATGTAAAATTGTTTTAAAACCTTTCTCTTGCAACCTGTTTTTTTTCCTTGGGTCCAAGGTGAGTTTCTTGTATACAGCATAAATGGGTTATATTTCCTTATCCATTCTGCCAATCTGTGTCTTTTGATGGGAGAGTTTAATCCAGTAACATTCAATTTTATTACTGTCAAGGCAGTACTTATATTAGCCATTTATTCTTTAGATTTATCTATGTCATATTTTGTTTTCCTTTTTTTTTTTAGTTATTCTTACTAAATAATCTTCCTTTCTACACTCTGCTCCAAACCTTTTCTATCCTGTTTCCTTTTAACCAGTAGAACTCCATTTAATATTTCTTGAAGATAAGATTCTTGTTGACAAATACTTTAACTTCTGTATATCTGTGACTATTTTGAATGTGAACTCATTTTTGAATGCCAGTCATACAACCCAAAGTGATCTATTGCTTCAACACAATCCCTAAAAATCTCCCAGGTGTCTTTTTAGAAGAAATAGAAAAGTAAATTCTCATTCATGTGCATTTATATTTCACCAGGACTGTAGTACCACCTTACGGTGTTACATCAATTTATTTCATGTCTTTTGACCTGTTTATACTGTGATCTTTTTGAAAGGAGGCACAGTATTGAACAGTTTCTCTTCATCCCAGAATATAGTTTAGTGCTTACCATATAGTATTGCTAAATAAATATGAGTATTATGACTGAGAAAACAAATGGTTGATTGAGGTGAACTGATGTTGCTAACTATGGGTGAGAAAGGAGAAGCAGTGAGACCAGAGGAAATCTTGTTTAGAGAAGGTAATTCCATGTATGAGAACCAACTCCAGAGGATACAGAAGATATTTTAGGGTATCCAGAATTTCTATCCGTAATTAGAGATAGGGAAATCATTTTAGGAATTCTTGTTATACTAGAGCCCACACCTAAAGAGGAGACCTCCTTATGGAATGAAGGTATCTACTGGGTTAAGAGATGAATATGGAGCTCCAAAGCTGTTTACCAAGGGTCTAAATCAGCAGGAGTTTGCATTGTGATTTTCTCCCTTTCACCATAGAATTAAATACTCAGGGAGTAGAGTGACAAAAGAATTCTTCATTAATGATACTCATGGGAATGAAATCCCTAAAGGTATGGAAACTCTAAATGCTTCTGCTGCAACATCTCTACTCTTTTTACTAATCTCTGGTGATGGGAAAACACAACAGTGTCTTCTAGAGACCTGGTGAGTGATTCCATCTCTCTGCTGTTCCTGTGAGCAGGATTTCCAGTTTTATCCATCATTAAAGGAAGAATCTGGGTTGGTGAACTAAGACTCTACCCTGATAACTTCAGGTTGAGTCACAGAATCTTCACAGGTGCTGGGGGAATGTATTATGGCTCTATGGCCCTCTTTTATTGGTTATAATTTTAGGGCCTCAACAGGGCCTATATGTAAAGAAAGCTTAATCATACAAAGTCCTGCCTACTTAAAAAGCCTGCTTTTGGAGGGAGATAATGGATACACTAAAGTAACTTCTTTTTCCAATCTGTCTCCTCTGGCGTTGGCTCTCATTCATGGAGTTTCCTTCTTTCAGAAGCATTTTCCTTGTTTCACTATGTCTTCTTATTCTACAATTATAAGAAGTATTTCTATAACCATATTCATTCATTTCTTCTTATAGTCATTCAACAAACATTTATTCATCAACTACTTCAAGGCAGGCACTAAATATCATTCTGGGAACAAAGAAATGACATGACATTTTACTTTATATCATGGGAATTTCATCTAAAAAGGATAAGAGATATTGAATTGGGTACATGAAATATCCTGAGATGTACTAAAATCTTGATAAAGTGAATCCAAAACTTTGGACGCACCCTGAGGAGGTAAGTGAAACCTTCAGAAGGGAGCTGATAATTGTACTGAAGTTTGAAAGAGGAATTGGAGTAATTCCAGGAGGACAATTTGGTAGAACCAGAACAAGAAGAGATGACAGGGACAACAATATGGGGTCCATCAACCTTAAGGTGTGATGAGGTTTTAAAAGTATTGCATATAATTTGATGAACAATGAGGGACAGGCAGGGAAAAGTGGAACATGAGCCTGGCAAGGTTGGCAGCAGCCAAATAAAAGAGAGCCTTGTGTTTTGTCCCAAAGATTTATCTTCATGTTTGAAGTTATTGGAGAGTTAGTGCAGGGATTTTAGAAGATGACGTTCATGAAAATTCTGGGCCTGTTGAATGCTCTCCCTGGGCCAATGTGAATATTTCTGTTGTCAAAACACCAGAGAGGTGATGAGGGCTGGAAATTACACAGTAGACATGGAGAAGGATGTTTGTGGGTGAGTCTGGGTGGTGTTTAATAAAAATTATAAAATATTCACTATTAATTTTAGGAACAATGCCAGACATTTTATATTCATTATTTTATTCAAATACTTTATGAAATTGGTGTCAAAATTCTGTTTTAACAGGCAAAGAATGGGAGACTCACAGCAGTGTGTTATTCTTGTCCAAGGCTTGGAATTGTGTTTGTATTGACCC
>JAQZBX010023903.1:0-30591 GCA_029593785.1 Cabassous unicinctus
TTCCTTGGCAGAGGTCATGCCATATTTCCCGTCCTAGTTTATGTTTGGTTATGGTAGGTGCTTGTACCAGTACATCCTCCCAGTTTTCTAGACATAGGGGTGAGGGTCATTGGCTTTCCTTTAATGACCTGCCTAGAGTTCCCCTTTTGGATGATGCCCATTGGAAAGACACTTGTTCTGCACCACAGTAGCCATTTGAAACACACGGTGCACATTTTGTCAAATGGGTTGGCTTCTAGCTGCTTGAGAGCAACTTGAGCGGAGGTGGACTATTCCTGGTGAGGTAATTACTGACCAGTTCATGAGTTAGGGCTAGTGCACACCATTTCTCAAAGTAATATGTCTCACCTATCCTAAAGGAAAATTTGGGAATTGCCAAATAGTTTCCTCAATAAAGATGGAACCAAATAATTCTATTCCTCACCATAGTCTCTGAAACGCTTTATTGTGTGTGCTGCTTTCAATACTATCAAGTTTCTCTCACTCTTTCTCTCTGATGTATTTAAAAACGGTTCAACGTTTATTCTGGAGTCATTTGTAAGATACTGTTCGAATACTCTTTTGGTCTGGTTATTTATTTGTCCCTGGGCTTTATAAGTCTCCTCAGATGGGTGGTCTTTCCGTATTTTTGGCGGTACCTTTATCCTGCTGTGGCCCTTTGACTTTGCCAGCCCAGCCATAGGGGGTTTTGTTTTAAGCACCCTGTCCTTTAGATCTGCAGCACACATTTTCCCTGGACTTTCAAAAATGTTTTTTTCAGTAGTTTATGGTTTCTTTAGGGATTTTTAACTTTTCAACCATAACTTTCATTTTTAAAAAAATCCTGAATATTTGCATTTTCTTCTAGTTTCCATTTGTAATTATGCAAAATTTCCAATGAAAAAATTTTTGGCTTTGCCTTTCTAGTCAGAATTGCCCTTAGTCATTTGATCGTGACAAGCGCTTCAAAGTGCATACATATGTATCTCTTCTGTGCCACAATGCAATATCAATTTCAATACATTTTCATTTCTTGTGCACTCAGGAACCAGTTCTATGCTCAAACCAAATGTAGTGGCTCCCATAGCTCTTCAGTGGTAAACTTCAATATGCAATGTGGATGGTTTAGGTGCTCACCAATCCTCCCTAGTTTTATTTTTCAGTTTATCCATTTTGTGCAATATTTCCCACAGTTTTATGATCTTAGCTAAGTGGCATAGGGTACAACAGAAGCTGATTTCCACGGCGTAAGGCTTTGAGGTTTCTGTAGTGCTTTGTCTGTGAAGGTGGGATTTTTGTTAATGTGGTCCTCCATGAGCTGCTATAGCGATTCCTTAGGAAACATTTATTCAGCCTGCAGGCACAATACTCTATTGATTTTTATTGATTAACTTCCTCCTGCCCTGAGTCAGATGTATCACTTGTATCAAGTTTGTCACTCTTTCCAATTAATCCATTGAATATTTTAGATCTCTGAGATTTGTGGAGATAAGTTATGAAGTTTTATGGGTCAGTTCCCTGCTAGAAGGGCTGTAGAGCCATCACTAGGGAAGAACAGATCTTTAGGGAGGCCAGATCTCATAGGGCAGGGCAGAGAAAAAAAAAGAAGAAATTTTTAGTAATTTTTCCTAAAATAATTTGAAAAAACAACAACAAAAAAACACACCCATGTTTTTTTTTTGGGGGGGGTTCTAATCTGTCAAAAATTCAGTGCTTGTGTATTTATTTCCTTCCTCTGCCCCTCTCCCCTATCTTATTTTCCTGCAATCTGATTGTTCCGCTCCAACATTATGCCAAATTTTGCTATTTTATTACTGTATTTCCCCTTCAAAACTGCTCTCAATTCAAATTTTTATCTGTGCTCACTGCTTTCAAACTCCTTGTTTGGGGGCGGAACTGATAAACTAGAGCTGGCTACCTTCCAATCCATTTGTGCCTTAAGAGGCCGAAGCTCAGGTCCTTCACTCTATGGGGTTAGTGGAGAGATGAGCTCTGGTTTCTCCGGAAGTCCAGCATTTCCAAATCAGGTTTTGTGAGTTTCAACCTTAATTGTTTGCTTTACCCTAGTCTGTTTTTAGTGTAAAATATTATAGACATTTAGCAAATACTCAATGCCTTGCTTCTTGATACTGAAATTATTTCTCATTTCCTGTAGTAGTTTTGCATTCATATTTGGAAAGTATTATTTCTCCTTTTAGTTTGAGCCAACTATACCTTTGGAATGTGTCTGCAACCCCTCAAATGCTGTTGTAAAACCTTCTGAATGCTTGTTTCCCCAGCTTGTTGACACATCTGCGTGCTGCATTTAGTAAGTGATAGCTGGTCATTTCTCATTGGGGAATTTCTCATGTTTGATGTAACTGAATGCATGGATAATCAAGACAGTGGGGATTCTTAGTGTTCCCTCAAGTATAGTTATTCAAGGTCAGAAATGGCAACTGGTTTTTAAGTTACACACACACAAAATCTGGAGGAAAGAGTCTTGAAAGTAATGATACCAAATAAAGAATTTCATGGAGGCAAATTGTGCCAAACATAATAGGATGAATTGTGGAGAGAGTAGGTCATTTAATGTTTGTGCCCTTGACATTGACATAGTGACTTAATATTGACCAGTCAGCAGACAAGTCATTTGAGGTCAAGTGGCAGAAGGACCTCAGGAGTCTTTCCATGAGGCAAGGCGATGCGTCTGGCCTTAAGGCCACAGTGGCTGGGCCTGGACAGAAGACCCGTCAGCTTATAAATGAAGTTGGGCAGGGAAGTTAAAAAGAGAGTGCCCTCTATGACTGAGAAGGATTTCCTGCCCTGAGGCGCATACAGTCTGATGGCCCAGTAGGATGCACTCATGTCTAACCCAGATGGCCAAAGAGCGAAGAAATGACCAGGTGAGAAACACACTCCCGTGGTGAAGTCAGAGGAGGCTCCCTGGAGGAGGGAGTCTCATTGGAGGAGGTTTTCAGGTTGGGACACTGAGCACACTGAGAAGCCTGCACAGAAACAGTGAGGAAGGCCATGGGAGAGAGAGGAGGAGAGGAGGGCAGGAAATAGGTGCAGAGAGAGTGTGTCCTTGCATGAGGACTTAGGAGTTTTTAAAATGTAAGTTTGTAAGCAAGAGTGACATGACCGGATTTACATTTGGGGAAGATTGCTCCCCGCCCCCCCCCCCAGAGGAAAGATTGAATACAAATTTCCATAGCCTCAGCACGAAAAACTAAGCAGTCGAATTTTAAGAGAGCAGTGACCGCGTGTCCGTAGATGCAAGAAGGACAGATGCACATGGCTGATTTACACTGCGTGAGTGAGTGAGACTGCATTTTTATTGAAAGGGCTCCAGAATTATTAGCTTATAGTTGTCAATTTAGAGGCCAGGCATGATATATGCTGTACATTTACTATTCTGGAATATAATGAGGCTTTTGTTCTTTCTATTATGGAATTGAATAAAGTTTCCAGGTTCAAATACTGATTCTACCTTCACTAGACATGGACCTTTGTAACATATCATTGAAATGGGAATAATAATAGTGTCTAAGACGTAGAGTGCAATGAGGTTCCACGAAACATTTCCTGGTAAGTCTTTATCAAACACTGTTTGTCATATTGTAAATACTTAGCAAGTATTAATTATTAATATTATTATTATTAACTGGCCAAAGTAAAGACCTAAGGAGAATGTCCAAAAATTGTTTCTTTTGAAGAAGAATTATCAGAAGTACTGGGTAGAGAGAGAAATGCAGGGGACAGGTCTTTCATGAAACTTACAAGGAGAAGAGTCAAGACTGTTTATATAATATAAAAATGAAGAGAGATGCATTGGTGAGACGCTAAGTGATTATATATTACAAACCGTGTGCGGCAATGCTTCTATCTTGTTTCTGAAAGGACATTTGATAGGTGTAGGGGAAGGGTTTTCTATGGAGAACTCTTGGGTTTCAAACACAATGAGGTGGAAGTCCATAAATGTGAAGAACAAAGAGAAGGATATTGACAAGGAAATGACAAGAAATAAATTCACTTCTAATAGTTTTCCAAAGGTATCATAAGACAGTCAAGATGATCTTCAGTTTTTCCCAATTTCAGTTTTGGGTTTGAACCTAGGTGGAAAGAGATGCCGATTAAAGAACTAGTTCCAGTTCCCTAAAGATAGCAGCTTGACTTTTCTGGAAAGAACTTGATTTTTTGTTTAATCCTCATTCAGTGTCTGGTATTATTCAGCAAATTATATATCTCATTACTCATAGTCTTGAATTAGTCACAATAAACAATTCTTTTTGTCAGACTTACTAATCCCCTCCTGCATGGTTTGCAAAATAAGATGAAAATATACTTTGCCAAGTGCTATTCAATTCACACAGAGATAATACACTTTGCCTCTTCAGCATTTATTCTTAAAATCTAGATGACTTTTCTCACCTTCAGTTCTTTCAAAAAGTGTAGTCATTAGCTTTCTTTTGATACTAGACATTGTTTGAAGGGTTTTATCTACCTTCCAGATGATCCTTTAAAATTATAGTGAGAATGAAACATTTTGTCTTATGTGATAAAATTCCCTGGTTTAAGGCTTCTTTTACAATATCTTTGATTTCTTTCCAGTTGTATGAAAGGTCAATTTTTTCTCCTAAGTGTGAAAAATCTCCCCAAAGCTTTTCTGGAATGTTTGAATTGCTTGAGTTTCTCCAATATCCTTCCCCACCTTGATATAATGGAAACAGAGGCCTTGGCCCTGGTTATCCTTGAAAAATGAAGCAGCAAATCAGCTGAAATAATATCCAGTGCTCATTGAAGCAATAGTTGTAGCCTCAACTGCCAAAATATTTTTAAGGATTTTACATTTCTTTTCCTGTATTAGTCGAGGTTCTCTAGGGAAACAGAACTGACAAGATATATAGATAGATAGATAGATAATTTATGTAGATATAATATGTAAATATTATGAATTTTTTAAATAGGAATTGGCTCAAGTGACTGTGGGGATGGGCAAGTCCACAAGCTGGAAACGCTGAAGAAGGTGTTCAGTGACTTTCCCAGAAGGAGCTGGTTGGCTGAAGTGGTGAAGGGAATTCTCCCTTCTGACTGCTGAAATCATCACGTCTCCTTCTAAAGCCTTCACCTGATTGGATGAGGTGTCTCTCATTGTTGAAGGCCGTTTCCTCAGTTGACTGTGGATGTCATCAGCCATAGATGTAATCAACTTACTGAAGGTTTAGGTCCACAAAATGTACTCACAGTGACAGTCAGGCCAGTGCTTGCTTGACCAACAGCTGGCCACCATAACCTGGCCAAGCTGATATATGAACTTCACCAAAACGCTCCTGTTTTGCTCTTTTCTCTTGTTTTTGCTTCCCAGGTCCTCCAGCCACTATGTTAGTCCCCAGATCCTCCTTCATCTTTAATTCCTTGGCTTAGGAAAGGCTGCCCACTACTTCAAGCCTCCTCTCATGGCTTTCTATGTCCATACTCTGTACAGCAACCAACATGCTCATCCTAACGCTCTTTTTCCTACCCAAAGCATTCAGTAGTGGCCCGTGACCTACAACATAAGCACACGCGTACTGGTCAACATTACAAGCCTTCTACTTCTCCACCTGTGTTTCCAGGTACCTCCCCACTCACGCTGCAATTGTCTCAGAAGCGCTGGGTGCTTTCCTGCCTCTGTGACTTTGCTCAAAGTCTACCCTTCCCTTCTCTGCCTTGGATATAAAGTGCCTCTTCTATTGCTTCCTGTCATAACTCACATCACAGTTTATATAGTAAGTGTGCATTTAATTTTCTGGCCCTGCGAGGGTAGGACCGTGCCTGTCTTACTATCCACGTACCCCTAATAAATGGCTCCACCCCTGCCGGTAATTAGGCCTTCACTCAATATCCTCAAACGGAATGAATGGCTGAAGCGAGTGCCTCTTTTCTGAGCTCCTCCAGGGATGGCACGTGCCTTGCTCACATTTATCTCCCCTAAACACTGCCTCCCAACTCTCTCGCAACAGGCTTGTGAGGGCTGCCTTGTTAGATGAGCCGCCCTCGCTGTTGACAGCCGTGACGACAGCGCAACGCGTGGCCGCGTCTCGGGCGCCCCCTCCTGCGCCTTGGCTTCCTTCTGGCACAGCGCGGGTTCAGCCTGACGCTGCCCTGACAGCCAGGGCGAGGGGGCACCTGCCTCGCATTCGAAGCTCATTTGCTCCTCGCAGGGTGAATCCAAACCACTTCCATTTTCCTGCGCCAGCCCTTCTCTCGATCTCAAAGAGTGACCCCTGGCCTAGGTACTGAACTGGAGCCTCGGTCTTTCAACTTTTCCAGTGGCTTTTTCCCCGAGTCTTATGAAGAATTTAGGATATGTTTGTTTGCACAACTCAGGGCATATCTGATGTGATGGATGATGAAAGAGAGATGAAAGTAATAATTTGAAAAAGTGAACTAAAACTAACAAGACACAAATTGGGAAGGAAAACATTTAAATCCTTCTGTTTTATTAAAGAAATCAACAACTGCACCAGAGGTTTATCTTAGCTGCAGTACTGTGAATAAGGACGTAAGTGTAGGTTAAAATATGAGCATAAAATAGGGAGCCCTATTGCAGTCCGAGGAGAAGGGCTGATCAGGGAAAATTGCAGAAGAAATGAAGCCTGACCTCAAGGGCTCGAGCCGGTAGGTGGGTGAGAGAGGAAGGGAAGACGGCGCTGGCAGGGGAGCAGCCTCTTCCAGCGTTCAAGGCTGCGGCCAAGTGCGTGAGGTGGGTCAGAGGCCTGGAGAGCTAGCGCAGGGGCCTGGGAAGTGCAGACCCAAGCTGAAACTTGAAGAAACAGGCCCCCGATCTGTTAGGCTTCTAATACATGTGAAGGAATTTGAATTTTATCCTGAAGGCTTTAGGATGCTACGAACGTTAAGTGAGGGTTTTACTGGGTCAGACTTGTGTTTCAGAAAGATTTCTCTGGCTAAGTTACGGGGGATAGAGGCAGGCGGAGGCAAGAGTAAGTAGGGAGAATCATTGTGAGATAGCCTAGCGGGGAGGCCATAAGAAGCTGTGAGAGTAGGAATGGAGAGAAGGGCCCCCACTCTAGGCTGTCAGGGAGGAAGAAGTGACAGAACTTGGAGGCGAGTCAGATGAGTGGATCCATGCTGCACAGGATCAGAATTTATTTATTTATTATTATTTTTTTAAAAGATTTATTTATTTTATTTATTTATCCCCCCTTGCTGCTTGTGCTGTTGTGTCCATTCGCTGCGTGTCTTCTCTGTGTCTGCTTATCTCCCCCTTGCTGTGAGGTCTTGCCGCATCAGCCCACCGCGCCGCGCCAGCCGGCCTGCCCTCACAAGGAGGCGCAGGGAAGCAAACCCGGGGCCTCTCATATGGTAAACGGGTGCTCTATCCATTGCGCCACACCCGCTTCCTGCCAGTGAGGTTGCTGCATCAGCCCACCGCACCGCTCAGGCCGGCGTGCCCTCACAAGGAGGCCTCGGGACGCGAACCCGGGCCTCCCATATGGTAAACGGGGGCTCCATCCACTGAGCCACACCCACTTCCCAGGATCAGAATTTATATGCACAAAGCTATACTATTGTTTCAATCTCCCTTAAAGGAAAACTGATGCGTGTTGAGGTTGGAACTGTGTCCCTCAGAAAAGATGCTGAAGTCCTAACCCTGGTACCTGTGAAGGAGACCTCCTTTGGAAATAGGGTCTTTGCAGATGTGATCAGTTAGGATGACGCCGAGCTGACTTCGCGTGGGCCCTAAGCCAGTGACTGGTGTCTTTAGAAGAAGAGGGAGATTTGGATGCAGAGGCACACAGACATCCCAGGAGAGCACCATGTGCGGAGAGAAACAGAGATTGGAGAGCTACATCCACAAGCCAGAGGACGCCAAGGATGGCTGGCAACTACCAGAAGCTAGGAGAGGCAAGGAAGGATTTTCCCCTATGGGTGTCACAGGGAGCATGGCCAGCACCTTGGTTTTGGACTTGTAGCCTCCAGAAGTGTGAGAGAATACATTTCCGTTGTTTTAAGCCACGGAGTTTGTGGTACCTTGCTAAGGTAGCCTTAGGAAAAGAATACAATGAGAATATAATAAATGCTCATTGGGTGCAAAATGATGATAACAATCTTTTCTGATGTCTTCTTATAGACAAAGGTATGGCTCATGCCCTTGGTAGGTTTGTACTTTAATTGATAAACCATTAATCCATTACAAAATATGAAGCTAAGATCTCTAGTTCATTGTGGCTGACTCATTGGAAAATATTATTTTGTTTGTCAACTCTTCTCTAAACATCAAATATTAAATGTTTAAGAAGCTATATTTCACTTTCAGGGTCCAATTGCTGTTTGGGGGAAGGGAAGCTGGAACTGAGTGCATGGTCAATGACATACTAAATTATCCCGTTGGGCTAGAGTATGCATTTTATAATTTAAAATTGGTCATATTTTATTTATTTAAAGCGATAGGACTTTCTAGGTAACTAGGCATCAAATTAATCTTTTCCTGAAATACCCAGTGAGGTTTTTACTTTTGTCTGTGGTGCATCACAAAGAAATCATCATCATAGCGGTTATCCCTGGGTGCTTAAACCATCAGCGATTTGTTTATACGCATCACTTAGATGCTTAATTTAAGCCTGGGAGTGAATTATTTTTGCTGTTGAAAACCATTGAGTCTATTGACAGGCAAAACGATGCTTTCTTCTCCTGATTGTTACTTTATAGCAATGAACCTCTGGTATGAAGTAACCTAGCTGTGATGACTTTCACCTTGATTGAAGCACATTAAGGTATATTTGTAACGGCTGCTCCTGGCATCCTGTGATTAGACTCAGATCCCAACATTTCACGGCTTTTTGTTTTGTTTTGCTTTTGAAAGGCAAACCCATAAAGGTGATAAATGTAATTCCAAGATAATGGAGTTAGGAAGCCATCACTGAAGGCAATTTTAGAAGAGAACAGAGAGTGTGGTATAATGACTTTAAAATATTTCAAATTATGGAGGTGGAAATTAAATGGCAAACTTGGGAGGGAAGTGTGTACCGTGTAGGAGAAATGGAAATCATACCTGATTTAGAGAGAAAGTTTACAGTAGGATAAAAGAGCCAGGGAGGATGGCAAACATTGAGATTAGATATATCAAAAGGAACCATTTCAATTAGTTTCTGTATGAAAAAAATGATGGGTGGCAATTCATAATAGGTCTCCTATCTAAGCTATTTCTGACCTAGGTTCAAACTGTAATCTGCAGAAGAATTCTGTTTCTTTCTTCCATTTCTTCTTTGCTTCCAGTGTTAGCAACTTTAACGTGGCTCTTAGATAAAATTCTAGCAGCACCATATTAAAAAGCACACAACATTGGATTCATTTATTAAATTGAAAATGCGCCATATAGGCTCTTTGGTCATTTACTCAACTGTCTATTCATTCCATACATTTCTACCAATGACATCGTGGACTTTTTCAACATTGACATATCAACATCTCTATTTTTCATAAGCCACTTAACCTTATTATGTTGCTGGACATTTAGATCATTTCCAATATTCAATATATCAAGTAATGCTTGGTGACCCTCTTTACACATAGAGTGCTTTTAAAAAATTACTGTTTCCTAGGACACTGACTTAGATGTTCCCTCTGATTTATAAAGAGCACAAATTGAATGTTGAATAAATATACCTTTCACTGCCACACCTATTCTTTTATATGCGTCTTGAACTTCCTTTTAAGTCCAGAATAAACGACACGGACACTGCTTGTCTCCCCCCTTGCTGCCAGTTCTTTCAGGCTCTTTTCTGGACTGCTCTGTCCTCTGGGCAGGTCTGATGGGGACAGCTGTCCCTGCCAACAGCCACGCTCACACTGCCTTTTCAATATTGTTTTGCTTTTCATTTTAATTTCATTGTGACTTGAACTAAATAATTTCACCTCTGTCTCCTCAGAGGGTTGTAAGAAATGTTGCCGCTCTGGCTGTGGCAATTGTCAACTGGTTAAAACCTACTTTAAACCTCAACACAACTGAAACCAGACTCCACAGCACCCTCTGTTGCTCAGGGGGCGCCGTGCTGGGAGAGCCAGCTGTGTGTGTGATCCAATCTCAGGCGAGTTCCTGGTATTTTCCGCTCAATTGACAATTCGTTTTCACCTGCAGAGAGGGGTTCTCATCCACGTAGTCACAAAACTTATTGAGCAACGAATTGTGCCTGGCATCGTGCTTAGATTCAGACTGTCGGAGGGGACGCTCGCTTTCTTTGAGCAGTTGACAGTTTCTTAGGGCAGGGACACATGACAACAATGAAAGACAGCACAATAGCAGGCACAGAAGTAAAACAGAGAAGAGTCCTTAGCCTATCTGGGGAAGGACAAGAAGGGATTTCTTCAAAGAAGGTGGAATCACAGTTGAGTTTTGCGGGAGCAATATAGCGTTTCCTTGGAGGGGGTGGGCGGAGTCCACGTAAGGCATTCCAGAAGAGGTGCTGAGGCAAGGTCGTAAAGGTGAAGACTGTTCTAGGGAGAACGCGAGTATGTGGTAGAGTCTAACAGGAGATGAGACAAAGCCAGGCGTGAAATCATACAGGGTTTGGCTAAAGAATGCGTGCTTCGTCCAGTAGGGATTGGAACATCGGTACTTTTAAAAAGAATTATTTATTTTTATTAGAGAAGATTTACAGAAAAATCATGCATAAAGTACACAGTTTCCATACACCACCCTATTATTAACATCTTGCGTTGGTATAGTACATTTGTACAATTCATGAAAGAACACTTATAATTGTACTATTAACTATAGTCCATCATTTACAATAAGATTCACTGTGCTGTAGAGTCTTATGCTTGTTTGTTTTAAAATTTTTATTCTAGTAACATACATACAATCTAAAATTTCCCCTTTTAACCACATTCACATATATAATTCAGTGCTGGTAATTATATTCACAAAGTTGTGCTACCATCATCACCACCCATTACCAAGACTTTATAGTCAATCCAAATAGAAACACTGTACAATTTAGGCATTAACTCCTCATTCCCTACGCCTTCTCCATCCCCTGGTAACCTACATTCTAGATTCTGACTCAGTGTCTGGACTTTTTAAAGCAGCTATGTGACAAACCCGATTTGCATTTTAACTACACAGTTTTGGATGCAGTGTGGATTGGCTGGGAGAAAAGGGTAGAATAGAGAGGCTATTTAAGTGACTGTTTAATGTCCCACTGAAAAAATATGGGGAGCCTTCTGGTAGCCAAGTCTCATAGAATTACCATTTCCTTTTTTCATTCTGTGTGTCCATGGTCATTCTTTCTGTTGTGCAGATTTCTCTGATCTCATGTTCAGCTCCTCACAGATGTAATTAAGGAATTAGCAAATATTGGTCATAAAGTATCTGCAGGATATTGGGCAAGGCATATCTGGAGATTAAAACAAGTACAATTCATGGTTCAATTACCTGAGAAACTTTTGGGACAAAGTGGAGCAACAAACAACAAACAAATATTTTCAAAACTGCTTTTGCCTCCAGGATGCTCAGTGTAGTGAAGGAAAGAAGACATATGGACAAAAATAGAAAACAAAGCAATTTATGCTTTGCAAGTACAGTATTTGTTATTCATAATTATACAAAAGCATTAAAGAAAGTAAGGGTTGTAGGCTCAGTGGCTGAGATTCCCATGAGGGAATTAGGACTTGAGCTAGACCTTGAAAGAAGAATAGAATCAAGCAGATGGAGAGGAAGGGTCCTTCGTTGGCTCAAGCCAAGTTGCTGAAGAAGAGGCTTCTGATGGCCCCTCCCCTGGCATCCTCTGCACGTGGTGCAGGTATAAATTCTAGGTCCTAAGTAAAATGTGTTCAATTTCCAGAACTATGTCTTCCTTAGTTTGCATTCTCCAGGAGCAGTCCCTGAGAGAAGGATAAATGTGAAAAGATGTATTATGAAGTGTCTGGAGGAAAACCATTGGGGAATGGGGGAATGGGATTGGAAAGGGAAGAAGGCTGGGCAAGAGTGCAAGATCAAGCAAAGTCTCGCAGGGGTCAACTTCGGCTCACTCTGCCTGGGAGCACTGAGGTTGTCCTGATGAGGCACAAAGGACCCCACCCCTGTCAGTCATTGGGTAAAGACCCCTTCTGGGTGTGTAGGTTCCCAGGGATTGAGACTGACCTGGGAGAGCAGGCCAAGCAGGTTCCAGAGCTCTGGGCTGTCCTCCAACAAAGAGCAGAGGCTGCTGGCTCTTTGCAGTGAGAGCCCCGTAGGAACAGGTGTGCAGGCAATGGCAAAGGGTTCCCCGGGGCTCTGCAGGGGCGCTGAAGGCAGCTGCTCAGTGTCCATGCCAAGGCACGCCCTTTCTCGGCTGTTTTGGGATTCCAGTGTCGCAGGGCTGTTTGGAATGATTGCTTAGTGCACTTAAGTAGAGGATCTGATCTTCCAGCTGCCCCATTCATCTTGTGCCTTTATTCCTCCCAGAGAACACAAACCTATGGAAGTCTAAGCA
This sequence comes from Cabassous unicinctus, assembly GCA_029593785.1. NCBI lineage: Eukaryota > Metazoa > Chordata > Mammalia > Cingulata > Chlamyphoridae > Cabassous > Cabassous unicinctus. Next base: position 12,438 of record JAQZBX010023903.1, read on the forward strand.
CCCTCCCTCTGCCCTGCCCCCAGAAATCCTCACCTTTCTTAACCATGACCAGGTACAACATGAAATGTTTTACTACATAAAATTGGGCCCATATTCATTTTATCAGGGGACAGCTGTCAGAGAATGCTTAGTTTGCTTTTCTCTGAACACTGTCTGTTATTACTGATGAGAGTTTTGTTGTGCTGAGCAAGGCTGGAAGGCTGTGTACTCCCCTTTCCTTAAGTAAAGTGTCTTCTATTTTATGGTCATGTCTTTTGTCCACAGAATTTTGCAGAAATTGTTTCCAATTTTTCAAAGTAATTTGAATTGGGTAGCAGTCACACTGGGTAAAAATTGTGGACTCCCAATTTTCTGAGCACTGTGTTTAAAAACTTGGTTTTTATTGCATCTCCTCTTTCTCTGGCAGTTGATGTCTGTAGGTGCACATATACATGCAAATCTAATATGCATGTAACACATTCGGGGCATGTTCATGTCATATTTCTTGTTTTCCCACTTTCTTCATTCTATACTTTGCTTCTTAGACATTTTTCATATGTCATTCATCAGAAATACTGCTTATTTGTTCTCCACAAAACCACAGGGAATATAGAAGAAATGTAATTTGGCAGATATTAAAATCAAGAAATAGTCACATAGGCAGAAAACATGGGAAAAGGAAGGAAATCGAATGTGGAGCAGATGCTCCAAATGCACACATTTACTCCGTTGGATAGCTTGAGTTTGGTGTTCCATGCAGATTTCCTTCAGGCAGGTAACTTGGCATTTGGTCAGAGAACCTTGGTCAGCCCAGACCCAGCCTACAGCCAGGCTCTTGGTCTGCTGCTAAAACCAGGCTGGCGCCCTCTGTCTCAGGGCGTGTGTGGTCCGTGGGAAGCCAGGGGGGTTTCTAGAGGCTCCGTCCATGCTCCATGGAGCACCAGCATGCTGGCTTTTCAGTTCCTGGCACTTTGCTCTGGAAACTTACCATCTGCACTGTAGTTACCTGCTTCTGTGACTCTCCCTCAACCCAGAAACTGTGCCTTACTTTTCTTTATCTCAATGCTCATCTTTGTTGAATGGATGGAAGAAAGAATTGTGCAGGAGGTAAAAGTAATCCTGGTCCTGCTTGACTCTCCCGCCCCGCCCCACATCTGCAGTCCCTCCTTCTCTGTTTCTACCCCTGTTGGCTCCCTTCCCTCAAGGCTGGCTCTGCCTCTTCTCGGCTGCAACTGCTCCGTCTGGGGCAACAGCCTGTGGGAACCTGATTCCTTTCCTTTCCACTTGGAAAGCAGTCTAATGGGCAATTTCACACTAATCTGCTGATGCCTGCCAGGAGCTGAAGTTGTTATGTGCGTTTTAACAAAGGCACTTAAAGAAATTGATCTCTAGTTAGCAGATCCAAGTCATGAGAAAATAAGATGATATTTAGGAACAACGGCTTTCTTGGAGCCTATTTTGCCTCTGCAAAATCCTGCGCAGGTGCAGGGCAGGAAGGAAAACTGCTCCCCTCACAGGAAAGGCGACGGCAGCGCCGGGTGTCGATGGGGTCTGCGAGCTTCCCTGCCCTTCACCAGCTGGGTGGCTTATCTGGGTGTTGTGAGAATTAAACGTGCTGGCACTTGTACACTTGCGCTTGATGCTGGCACATAGGAGGAACTCAAAGTTGATCGTTTTGCCTTTAAAATAGACTGAAAACATTTTTCTTAAGTATATAAAGGTCTTCGTTTGCTAAGGCTGCCGTAATAAATTACCACAAATCCAGTGGCTTAAATCAAAAGAATTTTATGGTCTCACAGTTGTGGAGGCTGGAAGTCCAAAATGAAGAGGTCGGCAGGGCCGCGGTCCCTCTGCAGGCTCTCGGGCTCTGGCAGCAGCTATCCTTCCTCACAGACTGTTTTCTCTGTCTGTCTGTCTCTGTCCACCTTGTCCTCTCCCTGTGAGGACATCAGTCATGCTGGATTAGGGCCCACCCTCCTCCAGTCTGGTCTGATATTAGCTAATAACATCTTCAAAGACCTTATTTCCAAATAAGGGTGTCAGAATTTGAACAGATCTTTTTGGGAGCCACAATTCAATCTTTAACAATAAGACAGAATGCTTAATGGGGTCTACACTGACAATTCACTAACATAGTCATTCTTTAGTAGGGGATCATTAGAACTGTGTTCATCCTTTGTTCTTATTCTGTAAAAACCTGCCATGCAGAAGTCTACATTAAATTCCCAAATCCGGGAGACCAATTGCTAATGTTTTAATAGAAAACCAGCCAAGGCCCCTTGGCTCTATCGTCAGTGTGCAGTTTTATAGGACCTCAGACATGTACTATTTAAAATCCCTATATTCTGTTACTCATTTATCTTCCTGGTTGGGAGATACTGCAGGATTGCTCAAAAGGCTTTTTTAAAAAATATGCCTTCCACATACCTTACAGTCCTAACAATTAAAGAGCATCATTCTCAATGTACCCTGATGGTCAGAATGAAAACTCATTTTAAAAATTAGAACCTGCGAACAAAAGTTGAAATGCGGGAATCCATGGCTGTCCCTCCTGCAGACGTCGTCAAGCTTTGGGACACCCCGCAGCTTGCCCCAGAGCAGCAGCTGGTATCGGGGCTGGCAGGTGGCGGGCCTCAGCCGGCGCGTCTAGTGTGCTGGCCGCAAAGCTTTGAATCGCAGTTGGGAAACTCTGCCCAGGCCTGGGTTGCAGGTTTTTGCTCTTTGGTGCTCAGACAGGGGCATCACATTTTGGGCACATTGCAAACCTTCTCTTAACATGTATTTTTGTGCTTACTCCCTGGTTTGCCATCAGGGCACATTCTCCTGATTCTAGTTCCTTCTCCTCCTCCTTCTCCTCTTCCTCTTTCTTCTTTTATCTTTTCATTTACACAGATGGCTTTGCTTTGCGTTGCTCCATGATGCCTTTGAAGCTTTTTGCCTGCTTATAATTGGGGATTGGTGTGACTATCTCTTTTGCCTGATTATTTTTGAGAACTTTATCTCAGGTCAGTTTAGAATGCTTCCTTAGTTATCATTGTCATTTTATTTTTCACTTACATGGAACACTATTAAGAGTTTTTTTGACAAACAGTTCCCAGCTGAGCTTGTACATGGTCTAGGCACAGCTGGGAATAGGAGAAGCTATGGCTATTATCACTCCTAATTAGCCAGTGTAATCATAGTGCTCCTGCAGATGGAAATTCTGGCTGTTTAACTTTTACTCTCTTTTCAGCATCATAAGAGCAAGTTATTGTTTTGTGCTTTAGAAACCCTGGGGAGAGGGCTGACTGAGCAGGAGATTTGAATTTGGACATCAACTGCACAGAAGAGGTAGTTGAAAACTGAGAGTAGCTGGGTTTACCCAGTGGTGGAGTGGAGAGAAAAGAGTGGTGGAATTCTGGGAACAACATTTGAAAAGGACCAGTAGAGGCTGAGGAACCCTGAGGGAAGTCAGGAAGGAAAGAGCAATGCCACAGAAGCCAGCACAGGAAAGGGTTTCCAGGAGGGCTAGGGAGCCAGCACTGGAGGTCAAGAGATATGGACACAGCCATTGGCTTTTTAATGAGAAGGTCGTTAGGTCATTAGTGACTTTGCAGCCTCAGGAGACCTGATGGACACCTGATGGAGTTGAAGCATACGTGAGAAACAAGGAAGCAGAGTTAGGGTGGAATGTGCTTCTTCTAGAATTCTGAATGGAAAGATAGAAGAAAGGAGAGTTTGGGTGACACCACAGGGGCCAGAGTTAGTTTTCAGGGGTGGGAGAGAGGCTGGTCAGAGCTGAGGGAAAAGAGTGCATTCAGAAGCAGAGGGTAAAGATACAGGAAAGAGTTCAGAGACTATGTTCTATAAGGAGAAAAGCATGGGCTTTAAAATCAAGTGAGTCCGTTTGATCCTGCGTCTACTGTTTATCTACTAGCACCGCCAGCTCTTTGGGAAAGTTTCCTAATTTTTTTTAAATCCATGAAACAGCCTAGTCATGGTACCTAGATGATTATACTTGTTATCAGGATCCGGGGAGAAGACCCTTTTGTGTAGCAGGTGCTTCAGTACATGTAGCTCTTCAAAATTTATTGCACAAACAGATATTTTCAAACCTTTTGCTGGGGAACCACCAAACATATACAGGGATAGAAGGAATAGGCTAACGGGTTCCCGAGGGCCCATCATGCAGCTTCACCAGCAATCCAGCTCGGGCCAGTAGCGTTTGCTCTGTATGCTTCCTCCATACCTCCACTGTTCTGAGGCAAATCCCAGATGTTGTGTCACCTCATCTGTAAATTTATCAGCACGCATTTCTAAAGACAATTAGTCTGCTTCTTAACATAGACACAATACCATCATCACACTGTCAGAAATTCAAAAATAATTCCTTTAAAGTATTAAATGTCTAGTTCACATTTGCCCAGTTTTAAGAATATTCTTTTTTCCAAGTTCCACACATTATAATTGTTGAATGTTTCTTTTTAACCCCTTTCTTTTCTTCTTCCTCCTATTTCTCCTTGCTGAGTTTGAGAAATAAAATTTACTAATGCATTTTAAACTCTTTGACTCTTTATGTAGCCTTCCTCTCCTTACAGAGGTAGCCACTGTGCTGGTTTTCTTTTTTGTATATTTATATAAGATACATTTAAAAAATTTTTATTAGAGAAGTTGTGGGTTTACAGACCAATCATGCATAAAATACCTGATTCCCTTACAATACCCCACCACCGACACCTTGCATTGGTGTGGAACATTTGTTACAATTGATGATAGCACATTTTTATAACCGTACTATTTTTTAACAGTAGTTACCTTTGTTATACTCGATGAAAGATTATTACAATAATTCTGTTTTAGTTTGCTAAAGGTGGCCAATGCAAAAATACCAAAAATTGGTTGGCTTTTATAATGGGAATTTATTAGGGTAAAATTTTACAGTTCCAAGCCTGTGAAAATGTCCAAATCAAGGCATCATCAGAGATGCTGGCTCACCAAAGGTCGGCTGCTCTGCTGATCCTGGACTCCTGCCATGTGGCAAGGCAAAATGGCGGCTAGCCTGTGCCTTCTCCAGGCTCACGCTCTCCCCGAGCGCAGCTGTGGGCAACCAGGCAAATGGCTCCTCTCTCCCTGGGCCTTGTCTCTTGAGCTTTGGGCTGCTCCGTTGATTCCAGCCTCTGCCTCTCTCTCAGCTTCTTGGGGCTTCTCTGTCTTTCTGCAGCTGCAGGTGATCCTGGAGTCCTCTCTCACATGGGAGGGAAAATGGCAGCTCTCTTTCTCTCTGAGTGTCTGTGAATGTTTCCTCCATTTATAAAGGACTATAATAAGAGGGCAGAGACCCACCCTGCGTCATGCCTCACTGAAGTGCTCCAATCAAAGGCCCCCAACTGAATTCAGTGCAATCAAAGTGTCTCACACCCACAGGAATGGATTAGCTCCAAGAACATGATCTTTTCTGGGATTCACAGATGCTGCAAACTGTCACAAGTACTATTAACTATTGTCCACACTTTACATTAGGTATATTTTTTCCACATATGACCCTATTAACATCTTGTATTACTGTTGTTCATTCATTATAATTCATGAAAGAACATCCTCATACTTGTACTATTTGAATATGTTTTTTAAGTCTCCTTTCTACTGTAGGCTCATTACCCTCCATTCCATCATCCCCACCCTTCTCCCAACCCTCCTTTACACTTTCTGGTTGTCTTTTTGAGTTTCCCATAGCGTGGATCTGCTGATTGCTGTCCCCTAGTGTCTTTTAATATGTTTCTCTGCTCTTTGTAGTTCTATAAATTGGCAGTAAGATTTAGAGGCTTGATGAGTCTCAAGGTTGACTATTTTGGCAAGGCTACTATATCCCAGGTGGCACTGTGCAGACATAAATATCTTTTTGTAAATTTGCAGACATTGATGATTATTACCTAGAATGAGTATTTCATTTACTCATTGCAAATATAATTTCAAAAAAATTTCTTTATATTAGCGGTATCATGGATGCAAATACTCCCCCAAAATCAATGGAAAAATCTTGCATATTGACAGCAAAATGAAATCGCAAATTAAATTTTTATTCACGAAATATTGAAGTGCATATTGTGAGCAAAACTGTGACATGGATGAAGTTTTTGACATTTGCTCTTTCTTTTTTCTCATACCTCCTCTTGGGTGCGTGGGCTTCGTGACACCACTACTGCCCTGGCTGTCTTCTCTCCTTAATCGTGTCAGTGTGCCTGCTGGCAGCAGCAACACTACCAGATTAAAGAAGCTTTTAATAGCCAATAAATAGCTCCATGTGAGAGCACTCGGGGCTATTTTCATTTTGAGAAATAATTCCTGAAGTTTATTCTGTAGATCAGGTCCTCAGACTTTACTCTTAAATGCCTACCAAGGACCCCAAAGAGCTTTTATTTATGTGGATTATATCTATCAATATTTACTGTGCTAGAAATTAAAATTGAGCAAAATTTAAAACACAAGAATTTACAAGCGTATATCCCATTAGCTTTCAGAGCCTCTGGAAAGATCTCTGAGAGAATGAGAGTTAAAAAGGTAACTAACATCTTGATCATATTGTGAAGATAGTTTTGACCTTGCAGATCGCCCAAAAGGAGCAAAGGAACCCCTGTGGGTCCTCAGAACACACTAAAGAATAATTGATTTAGATATTCAGAGATTATTTACTGAGTACCTTGTGCTGGGAATTCCAGGAGTGGAGGCGGGGAGATGGGCAAATGCTGGGGGACTTGCTTGTTGCCTCACATTTCCTACACGTGGGTGGCTATTCTACCTCTGCATATGGCAATCCTGTGCACATGAAAAATGAGTTTATGTACGTATTAAACAATCCTGTGCACATGAAAAATGAGTTTATGTACGTATTAAACTAACATGATTTGGTATTTTCTCTGTGGTCACTAAATTCTTGGTTGGTGTGATCACAATCAGGAAGTGTGGTAGTTGAAGTGCCAGTGCTTGAGTTGCCAGCCAGCACCAGGACAGATTTTGTTGAGACATTTGTCCTCTTGATATGACCACTACCGAGTAAAACACCGGTAGGGGCATTTCAGTTGTGCTTCTCATTGTATGGTTAACAAGTAAAACTTGCAGGAATATGTGTGAACAGATGTATCCTCTGCCCTATTTAAGTACCAGCTTCTTTTAAAATCATTATTTAGAAAATGTTTTTGCTTCAATATATGTTCATCAATTGTAACAAATGTACCACACTAATCAAAGATGTTGTTAATGGGGAAAAGGGGGGGGGTATATGGGAATCCCCTATATTTTCAGTGTATCATTTATGTAATCTAAAGCTTCTTTAAAAATAAAATTTAAAAAAATGTTGAAACTTGTTAAGTAACATCAATAGTGATTTTTGTAGGACTTTCTGTGTGGCTTCCACCTCTACGTCCAAAAATCTGACATCTTAAGTCCCTTCATTTACTTCTTCTTTTCAGATAGTTTTACGATACCTTTGCAGTCAAATAGCCACATTGTCTCAGAACCTGGAAAAAACGTCACACTCACCTGTCAGCCTCAGATGAAGTGGTTGATGGAACAAGTTACTTGGGAAAAGATCCAGCCCCATCAGATCGACCTCATAACTTTCTGTAACTTGTCCCAGGGGAGAAGTTATAGTTCAAAGTACCGAAGACAAATATTGACCAACTGCAGCCAGGGACTGGGATGGCGCTTCCTTGTCCTTCCTCATGTCACTGTCTCCGATTCGGGACTTTTCCGCTGTTGCTTCAAGGCCAGAACTGGAGAAAATGAAACCTTCGTGATGAGATTGACCGTGACCGATGGTGAGTAATGGATGACTTCAAGTGTTATTAATGGAAAAGCCATCCAGTGCAGACTGGTTTCTGCTGTCTTTCTCCTTTGTGGCAAACACTTTTATTTAATATGACTACATTGTTCAAGATTTTTATTTTAATGATTGAATTTGGCAGTTAATGAATTTTATTGTTTATATTTCCTTATTTTGCTAATTCATGAATCAAAGATTTAATGTAAGTTTAAAAGTAAATTTTCTTGACTCACAACATTCCTGAAAAAAGAAAAAAATTTCACTGAGAGTCTGAAAAATACAAGCTATCAGCACCCTATATGTTTCAGGTGTATAACTCCTATCTTCCCAATTATATGAAAATGTTTCCATGCTGGTGACTAGGTTTGATAATCCCCATGTATCCCCAGCAATAACAAGGTAGCTCTAGAATAGTATTTGCTGAATGCCCTGTTGAGTTGAATTGGATTCAGTAGGTGTTTGACGATGTGGCTGCTAGTTTGCCAGGAATGGAGCCTTGATTCTCTCAGGAATTTTCAGAACTGGGAGCAGAAGACTGACCTCTAAGCTAAAGAAGCTAAGTTTCAGGCTCTCTCACCTGAGCAGGCCCCCTTCCAAGATGCTGTATTAATTTTGTATTAGTATTTTGTCTTCTTTATCATAGTGGAGCCCTAAGTGGATCCACCCTCGTGTATGAGTAACTAAAAAATGTTTTTTTTTCACTTCCTGCCGTGCAAATAGAGACTCAATAAGGCCTGGGTAACGCATTCTGCATTCCAGCGGCTTAGGAGGAAGACAAGCTCAGGCTTCCCCGGCTCTGCCTCTGGGCAAGTTTCTTCTCTGCAGAGGAACATGTCAGAGTAAATAATTCACTTTTATTGGTGGCAGAAATTCCCTTTCCCTTTATTCTCCTCTCCCCTCCCTCCCGTCCCCCTCCTTCTTTTCTCCTTCCATCTTCCTCCCTTCCTTTCAGTCTGCTCATTCACCTTGCCTTCTGTTTAGACTTTTGGAACCCAGGTTTCCTAGGCTTTGGCTGCCCCTTCGTAGGCTCTGCTTATATCACCCAGACTGATACTTCTTCCTGCATCAGAAATGAAGAAGCAAAGTTTTTATATAAACAGCAGCCTCTGCTGCCACTGCCGCAGCTGTGTGTAATAAGAGGGCATTTGCCAGACCTACAGCAGTTTTTCATATGTAATCTCCCCGGACCGCGTCAGGCTGTCTTTGTTCCCCTTGATGACGTGGGAACTGCAGGTGACACGTGCATTGGAGTGACAGCAATGCAAGGAAGGGGTTGGTGGAATACTTTGCGGAGGAAAAGTTAATGGAGAGTCTTCGTTTTAAGTGTTGACTTCATTCCATTTTTTTTTTTTTTAAGATTTATTTATTTATTTATTTATCCCCACCTTGCTCCTTGTGTTTTACTGTGTCCATTCGCTGTGTGTTTCTTCCGTGTTTGCTTATCTCCCCCTTGCTGTGAGGTCCTGCTGCATCAGCCCACCGCGCCGCGCGGGCCGGCCTGCTCTCACAAGGAGGCCCTGGGAAGTGAACCCGGGGCCTCCCACATGGTAAACGGGGGCTCTATCGATTGAGCCACACCCGCTTCCTGCTGTGAGGTCTTGCTGCATCAGCCTACCGTGCTGCGCGGGCCGGCCTGCCCTCACAAGGCGGCCCCGGGAAGCGAACCCGGGGCCTCCCATATGTTAAACGGGAGCTCTATCCATTGAGCCACAGCCGTTTCCCGACTTCATTCCTTTAGACACATACAGAAAATATTTCTGACCTAAAAAGAAGTGTTTTACGAACGTGTCTAGGAAAGAGTAAAAACAGACACTCATCTCCCAGACCAAGGCAAACGAGTGCTCTATCCATAAAAATGTCATCGAGAATCATTTTCAAACACATATGAAGTAAGAGCTTGTCCATTATACACTGAAAAAGTAATTATAAACATCTTAATTCATAGAAAAAATGTATGTAATATCATATAGATTTTTATGAGATATGGTTACTTAATTTATTAATTAATAAAAATGTCTTTCATTTGCCTAAACTTGACTAAGTTTCTTGCACAAAACTATTTCTTTTCTTTGAACGTGTTAGAAACATTGTAAAAATCTGCCCATGGAAATGAATGAATGCAATGGCCAGTATTGTGTATTGAGCACTCATAAAAACGGCTTCTTGATGTTCTGTAGACAGGTTGAAAGAATATCAGTGGGGCCCTGTATCCATTAGTAAAAGTTATAATTGACTGAGGAAGACAGCCATTGACTGACTGTTGGTTTAATTCATTTTTCCAATGATTTTGAGTGCAGATTGGAAGTTTTAAAAATTCGGTAGAAAACAAAATATATCATTTGCATTATCTCTGGCACAGTCTGATTATTCCAAGTTTTGAGGTTGTTTGGTCAAAAATCTAGAGATTAAACTGAGAAATGGATATAAGATATGGAGCAGGTTGAATTTATTTCAACTATCAAGAGGTGGTTGTGACTCAAATTTCAAAAATTGCTGTTTCCTTTTGTTAGCTTCCATCAGCTTCTTTTGCAGCATTTAGTATTGGGTCCAAAGAGAGATTTTTAGGGCTTTCATAGTCTCTATATACCCACACACCATTTGGGGGCTCTTCTTCTGCTTTTGTTTGCTGAAATCTGCCTTTAGACAGGTACCAACCAGTAGGGTGTCACCCATGAGACTATACATATTTTGAACAGAGGGAGAAAGTGACAGAAGCATGAATTGAACCCAAATTTATATTGTCTTGTTTGCAGATGGAAAGGAAACCTCTGCCTTTACTCTTTACTCTCATGAACATGGGAAGTAGCATGAAACTGCTCCAGACTGGCTGTTTCTGAATTTGAAACTTGTCTAGACATAGGGACAAGGAACAGAGGAAAATGTATATTGGCAACTGAGAAAAATTATTTTTGGCTTTCAAAATGCTGTGGATTTTCATTAGACATGAAAGAAGTATTTTGGAATCCACAAAAAGAATTTGTAAAGTCTTTAAATATTTACTAGTTGATGTTCAGACAACTATTGTTTAAACTGAGTTTATAGATTATAAAGAGAATGAGGACAAAAGAAATCAAATCAGTTCTTGCAGAAAGATTCAAGTTTCTGGAAGAGGCTAGTTTTGCACAAATTTGCCACTGATGAGAATTAAGTTATTCGAATCTTTCTATGGTCTTCTTCCACCAGCTTGGCCATTCAGCTCAATTACCAAGTTTCAGCGGAGTGATTGATGATCAGATTGGTGGAAAGAAAATAAAGCAGATTATGGGGAGCAAGACAAATAAAATATGCAGGGGGAACAAGGAAATTTGTGTGGGTGACTGTACTCAAATGACTAGGTTCGTATAGAGTATCTAAATTATAGATTTATATAGAATGAGGTGGGTTAAATTAAAGAATAACTTGGTGGAATTCTAGATTTCATATAATGTGCAATGAAAAGCCACTATCCATTTTTGAAGAAAGGTGGAAAAATTGCCTTCAAGGAAGATTAAATTGAATAGTTGAGTATAGAATAAAAAAAGAGGAGCAGAGGAAATTAGCAAAGAGCCTGTTGCAATCTTCCACGCTTGAAAGATTGTGCTCTCAAACTAGGCTGTGACTATCACAGGCTGGGCCTTTGAATCACCAAAAGGATCCCACTTTTGGTAAACAAATTAAAAACAGCATCTCCTTGGGCAGGCAGTTAGGAAAAGGCACCCCTTCCTCTGGGTCAATGCAGACCCAAGCTGGCCGATAGGACCCTATCCCCCCATCTCCATCTTGCCCAGGTACAGTGGGTCTTAGAGCTGCTGTCTGTATGTTGTAATTGTTCGCTGTGCTTGCCATGGCCTTGACACAATTACTCATACTTTCCTACTACCTTCTTTTCCTAACCAACCTACTACTTTTCACCACAATTACCTCATTTCCTTTAGAGTTTTGTTCAGGCCCACCACCTTCTTGTTTTTTCCACACTAGCCCTATTTCCCTGTCATTGAACCATTAAGCATCTTGGATTTCTCAAACTTTTGTAACTTGGAAATTGCTGCTCTTGAGTGACTTAGTAATTGTACCTATTTGCAATGGTTTAGACTCATTCGTTTAGAAAGTACTTAAGATTAGGGATTATGGCATCTCTGTTTCAAGTTGTCAAGGCATCTTTCCAGAGTATGCTCAATAAATATTCTTGCTAATTCTATTTTAATACTTCTCTTTATTATAGTAGGGACTGTGCCCAATGTGTCCAACTCAGTATCAAGTTTTCTAGCTAGATTATTTATAGATTTTCTTCACCAACATTTAACACTTGAGGTTTAGTGATTGCTGATCAAAGATCTCAGAATTTACAGAAGATCAATTACAGTGCTTGGGGAGAGAAACTTCATGACCTTTTTTTTCCAGATACAAATCAAAAGAAAATTCTATTTCCTTCTTCAACTCTCGTATTTATATTTTACAATTTTTATATGTGGTATATAATTGCTAACCACCAGAAGTGGAGGATGGGGTTTGTAAATTAAGATTGCTGAAGTATTCACTAGTAAATAATGGGGCCACAGCCAAGAGAATCTTCCATATATGTCCTCTGTGAGGTAGGGGGCTGACAAAGAAGTAGGAGAGGTCAATGGAGTGCTATAGGTTATAAATCTTGCCTACAGATGATGTGGAGGAGATGATGGATTTGAGACTCTATGCTCCTGAGTTTTGCTGAGAGGGTATCGGGGAAGAGAAAGAAGCTTCATTAACAAGTCCCAGCCTTTACTTCTACCAAAATTCAACTAAAATGCTCCCCTTTGATTTGGATTCCAGAACAGTTTTAGGTTGTAGACCAGAGAAATTGTTTTTTGCTTGGGATTTTCTTAATCCAGAACCTCTGTCCAATTCCTATGAATTTACAGTAGACTCGAAAACTGTAGACTTGGGGATAGTCTGAGCTCTTATGCCCTGGCTGCCAGGAGCTCCATTTTCATGGCATAGCATTTTATTTTCTTTATCTACATAGAAAATAAAATGTCCATGAGAGTTAATTTATATGATAGACCCATATGACCAGAATTCTGGAACATTGGTGTCACTGCTCACAAGTTAAAATAGCCTTTATTGAAATGGATCAACTACAATTTTCAGCCCAATTTAGTTAGGTTTTTAAAATTCTGAGCAATAACTGGGTATCTAGATGAAACATACTGTTTCCAACATCACAAGTGAGTTGATTACTCAATCATGGCCTATTATGCCATCATCTTTATTTTACAGTTTCTTCCCTCTGTCCAAATTAGTTCTTTTAAGAGACATTGCATTAAAAAATTGCTGCTGGCCAGTTAATTTGCTTCATAAGCCCGAGATATTGATTTATTCTTTTTTTCCTTAGGTACAAAATCATAAAATGTTTGCCTTAGTCATTTTTTATATATACCATATTTGTATATATAAACAAGGTAGTAAACTGTATGGTAATAGTAACAAGTTAATATCAGAGAGAAGGAGATGCTTAAAGGTCACATGTTAATTTGATTTTATGACACTATTTTATAAGGCGTATTATTAAGTGCTTACTACTCGCTCATGTATTTAAAGCAAATTGTAATTGAACACCATTATAAGCAATACATACTGGAAATATTAGAAACCAGTTAATCCTAGGAATTGCTACTCTTTCAATTTGCTACTATCCTCGGCCTGAATTCAAACTCTTTTCCTGGAGTTTTCTTCTCCCTAGGAACTTAGACCATAGGTAGGGATTCAAATTCAGACAAATGTTACTGATTTTGTTCCCACTTAAAACCCATACCCTCATTTATTGCTTCTTTTCTAGGTACCAGCCTAATAACTCTGACTGCAAAATAGCCATTTATTCTTTTTTTGTCATACTGGGATTTTTCATCCTAAAAGCATGTGGAAACAAGCTTGTGGTTATAGCTCAGAGTTTTATCAGGAACTAAACAAGGATGCGTGCATAAATTTTTCCTCAAAGGCAAGTAGAAAGTTACTTAAAAAAAAAAAAAATCCTTAAACCTACAAATTCCTTAATTGAAAAAAATTAAATAAAAAATAATGGTAAAAATATGGTAACTATTAAAGCTAGGTCATAGCTACTGCTAGATGGGGTTCATTCTATTTTTGTGTTTATTCAAAAGTCAATTTTCTTAATAAAAAGTGAGAAAAAAACCCCAACAACATAGAAATGTACAATATAAAGAGTGAACCCTAATGTAAACTATGGACTACAGTTAAGATGATGATGATAATAATAATATTGGTTTATTAATTGAAACAAAAATGCCACATCAATGCAAAATGTTAATAATAAGGAAAAATGTGTGTGTAGGGGAGTGGCTATATGGGAACTGTGCTTTTTGCATGGTTTTTCTGTCAGCCTACAACTGAACTAATAAAAATAAATAGAGAAAAATTAATTCTTTATATAAGATTAATGGCATTTAATTCTTAATAATCATTCTAGCTTTCCATATTATAATTCAAATAATCATAAAACTACTTCCAACTTGAAGTATTTCAAACATGTACTGCTGTGACTCGACATATATTCACAGGAGATATAGTAGGCTTATAGAGAACTTTGTTATTTAAAAGGACTGCAAATGAAGAATAAACATAGACTTGTCATTTGTAAAGAGATAACTTTGAACCCCAAGTTACAACTTAAAGTTATTATTTGCACTAGTGTGATTTAAATATTTTTAAAAGTCATTTATTTAACAGAGAATTGGTTTATTTTTGTTGTTGTTGCAACGTTTTATAAGTAAATGTTTTGTAATCCTCATTGGCCAACCTAAAATTTATTTCCAGAATTAATTCAATACATTTCACTTTTGTTAGAACTCAAAAGTAGCCACGGTGTTCATAATCATTTAAGTAAAAGAGTAGCATTTTATTTGATTAGCCTGCAAGAAGAGATTCTTCCTTTCATGAGTGTAAGTTGACATGTTAGTGCTTTCTATTGGATTGGTGGAGAGTGAAAAATGGCTTTGGCTATGATGGATTGGGGGTGAAATGAAAGCGTCACTATCACCATGATGACAAGCAAGGACAAAATCAAGTGTAGATGCTGAGGTGAGAAGACTGCACTACAAAAGGGTGTGGTATTTTCTGTGGCTTTAAATGAAAGAAGTTCAAGTACATGACAGATGAGCAAATGAGCCCAGATAGTGGCCACGCAGGAGGCAAATTTACGAATACGGAAAAATGCAGGCTTGCAAAGTACTGTTCTTGTTCTGATGTGAATATTATCATGTCTTATAGAAAACACTGAGATCGAGTCTTCACTCTATTAACGTATGTGTGTGTGTGAGTGAGTGAGTGAATTAAGCGATCTGTGAATATTTGTTAGTGGGAACATTGTGTGTATTATTCAACAATTATTCATGCCATATAGTAAACATTTAATAAATACATATGGGTGTGTGGACAATTTTGCACATGCATACAAAACATATACACGTATGCTAAATCCCAACACTTCAATCAAAACAGACCATTTTGCTTTTATGTTGGCTGCTGACTTCTCTCTCTGATCCAGTAAATAAGATATCAGTTTTTAAATCGTCATGAGATTCCTTTTTTCATCATTGGCTACTTTTTAAATCTGCAGATTTTGAATTTATTAATAGAGATCATGTTTCTTATAACCAGGCATTGGGTTTAAGTGCTTTGTAGAGCAGTTACTGAACTTTTTTTCCCCATAACATGATTTAAAATTGGATAGACTATTTATAGGTAAATATTCAGCCCAAGCTTGCTATCTATTTCGTATTCTGAAAAGTTCTGTGTGGCATTTATAGCACATTTATATATAGATCTACATAAAAGCCATGTAGTTTGAATTCTGAAGTTTTCTAGGGACACAATCCAGAGCTCCCCTGGAAGAGGTCTTTCGTAGAGATAGACACAGACTTCAGAGCCAGTTTTGCAAATACCAGTACCAGAATCATCTGACATGCTTGCTACAAACACAGATTCCTAGTTTCCATGTCTATGAGTCAGAGTGATATTTAGTAAGGCTCCAAGTGATCCTTACAAATGCTTGAAATTAAGATTCAACAGAGTAGGGGCTTAGCCAAAGCTGAATTCCAGTATTCACTTCTCTGAACACCTCTTGTACAAAATCAGGAATGAGGCATTAAGTAACAAACACAACAGAAAAGAAAATGAAGTAGATGCAGCAAGTCCCATATTTGGATTAGCGTATAGTAATACTGTCATGTCGACATGCTCCCATTTTACTCAGAAAAAGTCTCTCAATCCTGGTTGGGATTATGTAACTCTTATCTGTGTTCCTGCTATAATAAATTTCCAGTTGAAAATTAGAAAGAGGGAAAAGGGATAAGTGAGGAATGTTGTGAGAAAGGCAGCTAACAGCTTCGTAGTGAGTGAGGAGACGAAAACAATCCATCGTAACCCAGTGCAAGGGTCTGATGTGACGAGGGTAGTTGGAGTGGGTATCAGCTGTCCTGCCGGTCACCACAGCCCAGGCCTCCTGGTGTCACAGCTCGGCGCAAGGCTGGTGCCCAGAGTCATGCCTGGAGATGGCAACAAGCTGGGAATATTTACTATCCTCTGCTTAATGAGGTGAAAAACTATGATATATGGCTTCGAATTATTTCCATCTAAAATGATCATTTAAAAACTTGGTACATAAAAGAAATAAGCTCGACTAATTTAGAAAATTCAGGTATGTAGAAAAGTCCACTTCTTATTACCTATTGCAAATACAATGCACGTAGAATTTATATTTTCTTACAATAACATGATGGAAATGAAATTTTAAAATGAGCCGTTTTTCAGTTGGGTTGAGGGATCCACAAGGCCACCTCCTGGACTCTGATTCACTAGAAGGACTCACAGGACCCAGTGTGTGGTCATACGGCGGTGAGTTATTACAGCAAAAGGATGCTGAGCAAAATCAGCAAAGTGAGAGGGCACGTGGGCAAAGCGGGAGGAGTGACTCATCTCCCAGAAGGAAAGCAGGTGCTCAGTTGGGGATTGCTGGGCACACACCAGAATGCCCCATTCCCAGATGCCAGCAAGGCCTTGCAAGAAAGTGAGCAAGCTGTGTGCAGGTCTTGAAATTCTGACGTATGAGGCACATGTACAGCCTCTTTTAAAAATAATGTGTGCTTGCAAAAATCGAGTAAGTGCTCAGGAAATATAAAATAAGACTAAGAAACATTGGGGGTAAAAAGATGAGACATCTAACATCACGGAGTGAGCCTTGAAATTTTTCTCAACAACTCTAGCAAATCAAAGCTGCTCTCACCCTGTGTTCTTGTGTGCTGATTTACCTACCATCACACTCCAACCACTGCACGGCACTGAGGCCCACCGCGCTCCAGAATGCCACATATTGATGCCAGAAAATGTGGCTAACTCAGTCATCCCGTATTTGTGTAGGTAAAATTTACAGCCCATGTTGGCCTATATATTTCTCAACTGAGGTAAAGTTTTAAAGTGCTTAAGCCATTTGGGAAACTATTTTCAACCAAGAGAGCCAAAACCATTGTAGCCAAATGTGTCCATTGAGTTAGAATCTTGTTTCCCTTTTAGATTGCACATTACGACCGGAGAGCGGCTTAGTTTCTCTGCGCCTCAATTTCCGCAGCAGAAATCTGGTAATACTTCTACTTGGAGGCAGACTAGTTGCTATGTATTCAGAAGAAGGATTAGAGGTTGCTG
The DNA here is from genome assembly GCA_029593785.1 of Cabassous unicinctus. Lineage (NCBI taxonomy): Eukaryota > Metazoa > Chordata > Mammalia > Cingulata > Chlamyphoridae > Cabassous > Cabassous unicinctus. The sequence continues at coordinate 29,887 of JAQZBX010023903.1, forward strand.
ACATGGTCCTTTAATTCTCAGAAAATAATTTATTCTCTAGGACTTTCTTGCTATAAAGCAGGGAAATGTTTCTAAAATACAAAGACTATAACATTGATTTGCACAAAGAAAGCTGACCTTTGAAAAGCTGGAATAACATTTCCATACCAAAATCCGGTAGATGCCTCTTTCAGGCTTAAACAGGAAGTTCAACAACCGGTGGGCTACCGTGATGCCCAGCGGGACCCCCCAGCTACCGCTATCACATGCTTATCCACACCACTTCTGACCCCCACAGGCAGGTGAATCCAGCTACGGGAGCAAGCATCCTCTGCTATACATGACTACGTCAACATGAAAAGAATTATTTCTTTAACCCCACTTTTGAATGTGCATATGCAAAATATAAGTACACTATTAATAACTTATATGGTGCTTAGAATATATAAGCACTTCTACATGTTTTATTTAAGTCCCAGGGCTATCCTTGTGGTTAATTTGATCATCATTTTATAGCTGCCAAAAAAAAAATCTGGGAGATTAAGTATCTTATCCAAGGTCTTCCAGGGAAAAGAGAGAAGACGAAACTAGGGCTCAGGCCTGCCCCCTCAACCTCTCTTCTTTTCAGTGTCAGATGTGCAATGAAGATTGGAGATTTTTCTGCAGCACATGATGAGCCCCAAACTGGACTTGTCCCGAGAAGGCCGAGCCAATCAGCTTCACAGA
>JAQZBX010023904.1:0-30528 GCA_029593785.1 Cabassous unicinctus
AAAAAAATCCATTTAGAAAGATATCCTTAAAAATTAGTAACATAAATATAGAAATCGCTGTGAAGGGTAGGATTATGGGAATGTTACTTTTTTCTTCTTCATGCTTATTTTTATATTCTTTCTTTCTGGTGGGAAGAGAATAAAAAGCAAAGGATGTTTCAAGTTTGGAATTAAAAAAAGGACCACATCCTAAGGAGAAATTTTTATAATATTTAGGTAACAATTTCACTCTTAAAATCTTGTCATTTTGGACTGTTATTACATTAATTTCACAGCTGCTAAAACAAATTCTACACAATGGGTTGGCTTAACAACAGAATTTATTGGGGCATGTTTTCAGAGGCTAGAAGGCTTGCGTCTTCCCAGGGTTGGTACTTCTGGTTGGACAGCAATCTTTGGGGTTACTTGGCTATTCTATCACATGACGATGCACATGGCAGCAGCTTCTTTCTCTTCTGGGTTCTGTTAATTTTCTGCTTCTAGCTGCTTCCCATGGCTCCTTTCTCTGTGCCCAATTTCCTTTGCTTATAAGAATTTCAGGCCATATTGGATCAAGGCCCACCCTCATTCACTTTGGACACACCTTAACTAACAACATCTTCAAAGGCCCTATTTACAAATAGCCTCCTACCCACAGGATGAGGGGTTGGAACCCGAACATGCCTTTGTTGGGGACACCATTCAATCCCCAGCAGTCATCCCACTCAGAAGCTGAAAATGCCAAATCATCACCAGGCACAGCAAATAGTTAATGTTTACTAATGGAACAGGTCCAAAGCAAGCCATATCTAGTTTCAAGTCGATAGCTTTTTCAATATCCTTCCAAATTCAGGCAGAAGGCTCCCCCTCAATCTGTGTTCTGCCAGGGGTTTGCGATGGTGCAACATTAGGCAACTTTTTTAACCTGAAGAGTGCTGCCTTACAACTTTTCCCTCAGGACCCTTCCTGCAATAAAAGGTCCATGATTCTGTGGCTCTAATTTGAGACACCAGTCATAAGCTGTTCACAGAGAGTAATTTCTCAGATGTCTGGTAAAGTTATAATGATTAAAGCAGCTAGAGCATTGAAACTTTGACGCCAGCTGCTGCCTGAACGGGAAGTTGTTGAGTGGAGTTGGTCATTTCCTCATTTCCTTAAACCCACTAAATTGTGGTCATGGGACCTGGGCGTTCTGTTTATGGCCTCAGGTGAGCTCCAGCTGACAACAGACAGTTTAAGTTGAAATGTGAAATGGCGCTCTAGCTGAACAGGAGCTAAAATTTTCTCCACTTGCTATTCAAGTTGGAAAGAAAGCCCGTTCCAGAGGGAACAGATGAAATTTAAGAGGTTGGGTTCAGCAGCAAAGCCACAGATGCTTAAAGTACAGTACATGGGAAGCCTTACCATTAAATTTCACCTTCAAAGGCATGTCTCCAGCCCAGAAGAGAAGCCAGAGATGTGCACAACTCTCAGCTGGGGCTATCATGTCTATGTATGTCTCTGAGGGACTGCAGCAGTGGCAGACATCTGGCCTGCGTGCAGGGAGATAACTGATGCATGAGAATTCCATCATTTCCAGCAAGCTCCAATTAAGGGCAAACGTTCATTATGTAGAGAGCTAGAGCTCTGGGGCAAGGATGACATTCACTAACATTTTCACCAGGCATTGCTATCCCCCCTCTCCCAATCCTAGCTTCCTCTTCCTCTCAGGGACCTCTAACGAGATCTTCTCAGAGGCAAGTGTCCTATTAGCAACACAGACTAGGCTCCCAACTGACCTCTGTGAAATAACTTACCTTTTATCTGCTGAGCTCCTTCTTCAGAGAACAAACCTTGCCACAAACTAGGCTGTGAGCTGAAAAAGGAGCTTCCTGAGTGTACAGAAGAGTGTTCTCTTTGTCCAGCTAAGAAATCTGTGTTGGCAGAGAAATCTAAGCCAGAAACAGTAAGAGCGGGGTGGGACTAAATGGGGAAGATGTGGGGAGAGGCCTCCTCTTTGGTGTGACCTTCTGGAGTCCTTCTTTTTACCTGTTTTGAGCATCTGTGGGGTTGTTGGGAGTCTAGATAGACATGAAATGCTGTAATAAGCCATGGTGTCCAATAGGAGGTGGGGAATGTGGGCTACTGGTTAGACCAAAACTGCCAATTACTAGCTGTTGTGGGACATTGGAAAACTGTGCAAACAGGCTTAAAAAGCCAGGTAACTGAAACGCAGACCTGAGGTTGGCTCTGGTTCACTGAGCTTGGGGCAGGGGAAGTGGGTCCAAGGCCATAAAGAATGTAGAATGAGGCCAGCACACCTGGGAAGAATCAATGGGCAAAGGTTAAGGAGTTTGACCCAGTTACCAGTAACTCTACCAGCATTAGAACTCTCTTTTCCAACTATCTGAACATAAACTTGGATTTGAAACTCCAGGTTTTCACTCATTTAACATTCAATAAACATTTCTAGGGTTATGATTTTCCTTATCGCTCAAATGGTGGCTCATGAAATGTTAACAAGCACATCATCAGGGGGCTTGTTAAAAATGCAGAATCTCAGGCCCACCTCAACCCTCCTGAGTCAGAAATTGCACTTTAATAAGATCCCCAGGTAATACGCATGCATATTAAAATTTCAGAAGCACTGGACTATGCATGAACATTTGTTGTATGAATAAATAAACGAGCAAATACTGCTTCCTCACTAGAGCCTCCCGGTCAGGAGAAACCAGCTTTGCTGTCATAAGGGAGAATTCCACCTCCTCCAAGTGCCATAACTCATGTGTCAGGCTTCGCATTAAAGCACACTGGATCTTGGAAGCACACCTGCGCAGAATTGGGGTGGGTGAACAGGAAAAGTTGGACTCCTGGAGGCTGAGTGAGTGGGGATTGCTGTCCCAATTTCATGATCCAAAGGAGCATAGCAAATTTGACCTTGATACAGGTGAGCCATGACCTAAGTGTTTGCTATGCCGCAGGCTGTGTTCCAGGTGGGGTGGTTTGGATTTGATCAAACGGATTGGAGTCGAAGGCCAGAGCAAGGTCTGGGTTATGGTCAGGCAGATAACCCCTGAGCCTCCTACACTCAGGCTGAAGGCGGGAGCTCTGTCTGACATTGACTCGGGTCAGCAAGAATAATCCAGGTCTGCAGTCTGAAGTCGTTTGGGGAGACTGCCTCCCACAACTCCTCTTCCTCCAGAGCCCCTCAGGCAGACTCCTCTGCTGGGGCTCTGGTAATTTGATTGCATCAATGGCCCTGAATGTTCAGGTCCCCTGGTATCTTTGCCCTTCCATAATGCCCTCTGTCTTAGTTTCCCAGGGCAACTGTAACAAATGCCATATAACAAATGACTGGCTGGGTCAAACAATGGCAACTCATTCTCGTAGCTTTGGAGGCTGGAAGTCCATTATCAGTCCGTCGGGAGGCTCATACTTTCTCCAAGGTCTGTAGCATCTGCAGGTGGCTTCCTGACAATCCATAACTCAATCTCTTCCCTGGTCACATGGCCCTCTCTCTCCCCAATTGTCTCCTAGGATTGTGCCCAAATTTGCTCTGCTTCTAAGGACTCTGGTCATATTGGATCAAGGTCCACCCCGATTCAGTTTGGAACCTCATCGTAACTAAGATCTTTGAAGGTCCAATTTCCAATGGACTTCATACCTACAGGCCGGGGGGTGGGGGTTGAACTTGAGCAGGTTTTCTGGGGGACATGATTCAATCCCCAACGCCCTCTGCAGCAGACACACCTTAACGTGGCCCCCCAATGACCCATGCTTTGTATTCTCTCTTCCCCACACCACTTGAATGTAGACAGGACCGAGGACTTGCTTCTTGCCACCACAATATGCCAAAGGTGATGGGAGGTCGCTCCCTTGATTGCGTATAGGGCTCTGTATTAACAGACTGGCGAGAGATGCTCCACCTGGAAGAGGACTGCAGGTAGCCTCCAGCGGCTGAGGACTTCCGGCCTACGACACAAGGACCTGAATGCTACCCAAAACCACGTGAACTTGGAAGACGATCCCCAGCCTCAGGTAACCCCTTGACTGTAGCCTGCGAGACCTTGAACGGAGGAGTCAGCTAAGCTGAGCTCAAACTTCTGACCTACAGAAACTGTGAGATAATAAATACAAGCCCTTTCAAGCTGCTAAATCTGTGGCCAATTGTCCGGCAGCAATAAAAACCCTATCCACCGCCCCACACTACCTCTGGCATTGATATGCTTCAGCCATCGGGATGGAGGCAAACGTGACACAAGCATGGGCTTGAAAAAGCAGTTGAGCATTCCTGCGTTCTCTTTTCAACTCTTGCCAGTGCCCCCCAAAAAACATCTGGGCTAGGCTGCTAGAGCTGTGTGAGAGACACAAGGATCCCAGACCAACCAGACCCCAATCAATCTGTCAGTTGACAAGCAAGTCCAGTTCAGATGAGCAGAATATCTAGCTGACCCGCAGTCTTGAGAAAAAGAATGGTTGTTGTTTTAGGCCACTAAGTTTTGGGGTGCTTAATTACTAAAGAGACCCACCAATGAAAGGCGCCGGACATATTAAAGCCTGAACACATATATGACTGCCTGACTGATTGGAACTGTGTTTTTTTTTAATCAAAAGACTTGAGAGAATGAAATGAGAGATTCGGGGAGCTAGTGGGAGAAGAGAAATGGCCGTTTACCGTGAGCTCTAGACAAAAGTGAAGTTATTCTTCAATAAGATTGAAAATACATGTTTTATTTTGTTCAGCATTTTACAGAGCATGTTGAAGCAATAGCAAAAATAAAGGCGGCTGGCATCTTTTATATAAATCTTTTATAGGGGCATTTTTTTTTCCCCTCTCTTCCAGGGCTCCAGCTCATTTTGGAGTCAGACTTTGGAGGTTTTATAACGGCAGAATCACGTGGGGAAGAGTACGTCACCCCTCTGCCTTCCAGATCAAACACCTTCCCAGAAGTGCAAATATTCCCTCTAACAACAGGAGGCTCGCTGCAGGAAAGCTTTTAACAGTCTGTTCCTCCCTTAGGACTGGGGTGCAGGGTGCATGCAGGGGAGTGGCCTGGGCAACGCTGAAAAGAAAAAGTTTCTGTCTTTGAAACTAAGGGAAAGAAAGCAAACAGTACTTTTCCGTTCTAGGGGCACAGCCTTTTGTCTCAGACCCACAGCTCTGGGCAACAGGAGATTAGGGGCTCCACTTCCTATCTGAGCACAGCCCTGGTCTTTCTTTTTGATCCTCACAACTCCCCACTGGGAACAATAGAGGACAGGAAGCAGTATAATTCAATTCTGATCCCCTAAATGTCAATAAACAAAATGCACCGAAAAGAAATTTCTTTTAAGTGATTTTTTTTTTTTTTTGTCATTCTAAAAAGTAAAATGATGGAAACTTCCCAGAGCCTGATTTTCAACTGGATTACTTTGCAAACAATTAAAATACCTTGAAATGTTTCTTTCATAGTCTAGCTAAGTGCAGACTCATTCAAATCTGCCTTCCTTTATCCACTTAAGTTCCACCTCTTTCTCATAAATTTGCATTGTCAGACCTAATGGGCCTAAGGCCCTGGATGAAAACTGGGGAAGGAAATATGGCCCCCCAGGGGCAGGGCCACATTCTTTCAATGGCAAATATAACTGCTTCTTTGAAGAGTCAAACTATTTACTTGGCATGCCTTATAGGGAGCCTGTCCTCAGGATTCAGCCAATAGGTTACTGGGAAGCATTTGCAGGTATTGGACTTGCAGGTGACAGTCCAAAGATCATTGGACCTGGGGGAAGGGATTGGCCAATTGCTTCCTGGAGACTGGGCAGCAGGAATCACTCCAGGGCCTGGAACTTGCTTATCTGAGCTGCCCCTTGCTTATCTGCCAGCTGGATGTGCTGAAGGCTTGGGAACAACTTGCCTTGTACTTCCCCTCCCACCTTCCCCACCTTCCCCCCATCCCCAAAGTCCCAAAGCACAGTTTTAATTTGCAGACGGTCCCACCTCCTTGAAAGATCAATTCATCTTCAACAAGTTGGGAATTCACTTTTGAGGACTTAAATATATTGACTTTTCCTCCACGTAATTTTAGATTCATACAAATACGTCCCTTTTTGTATGAATTTTAGATTCATACAAATATGTCCCTTTTTGCTAGGAGGTATCCCTAAACTGGCTCCACTTCCTCCAAAATGGAATGAAGTGTGAGGTAAACACAGAGTAAAGGTTAAAGGGTTTTGCTAAAATTTAATAGTCATTCATAAGCTCTGTAAGTCTTTTCTTTTGGAATCCCGACTCAAATGGCACTTGAACTGTAGAGCTAAACCGTGGGCTAAGGATATTTTGTGTGACCTTCACAGTCTGACTTGGAAGTGCTAAGGCCTTACATCATTTGTTCCTCTCTCTACTCGTTTTATGGGACCAGTTCGTCACATGTTTGCAAAAACTTCAGTTAATTTGTTATTTGTGAGCCCACCAAATTGATTCCAAGCACCCATCCGGATTTATTGATTATCTGCCAAAATGACAGCAACAATTTTCCACAAAGGCAAAAATTCTATTTTTGACCAGGCGAAATGAAGGTAAGCTACTTCAAAATGAGAGCACGTAAGTCACATAGTTCCTACATCACAGTTTTGCTACCTCTAAAAACAGTACCTGAGCGCTGCAAAACTTTATAGTCCAAACAAAAAGGAGGGAAGGGCTTCTCATGTTTAAAGCAATAATATTCAGTTTTCAACTAGGAATAGAGTTAATTTACTTTTAGAAAAAAAAACAATAAATTGTATTTTAAATATCTTACATTATTAGTCCATTGTTGCATATTTTTGGTACAAACTCTAGTATACCTTGCATGCCAAGAATGCTGCTGTGATTTTAGGGTGTGTCATCTTCCTTTTTAAAATCATTGCCCATGGACCCTGAGGGCACGTAAATTACAATATTCATCAGTTACTGCATCAAAATCAGAAAATCCTTCTTGTTCCTCTTGCAAATCTCAAAACATCACAGCAGGAATATAATCAACCGTAACAGTCATATTTACACTATGCAATTTAACTGTAATGACACACATAAGAATTCTTTTTATCACAAGGCTGTTTCCCTGAGATCCTATCAATATGAAAAATAGCATTCAAGGGTAAGCATAGTGTTAGCAGCACATTTCAACAGAAGAAAAGTATATCTATGCAAAACTATGCCAATGTCCACCAAAAGATAATTAATACAATCTGAAAGCTCTCATATGGGTACATATAAAATATACTTCTAACCACATTTAGCTGGTGAACACGAAGAAGTTCCTGTTGGGGTGGAATTCCACCCCTGCAATCAAGGTCGATGTATGGAAGCATGAGGTTTGCCTTGCTTAGGAGTCCTTCCAGCTGACTCTCCCGGGTGTTGCTGGGTAGCTGTTTCAGCCCCAAATCCTTTGCACTATCTCGCCAGTTGATTTCTGGGCTCGTGAATACACACCATAAAAAAAAAAGCAAAAGGCAAACAATAAAAGTAAACAGGATTTTTTTTCCTGCCTTCAGATAGAAGCTAAAGGAATGCAGCATATTTACTGTGCAACGTCCCTCACCATTCAAAAAAAAAAAAAGAGGGAAATAACAATAAACATATTTTGCGATTAAGCAAATCAACTAAAAGAATGTGGGTTCAATGCATATTAACACTGACAGAATTGACTAAACAATATCATGGCTTTTAAATATGAGTGGGGATTAATCAATGATCTTGCTAGAATTGCATGTCATCAGCCAGTGCTATCTTTGTTTTTGAACATCAAAATTCATAGCATTTAATGAGTGGTAGATGTTACCTTGATTCCTAAACAGTTACGTCATTTAAGCAAACTCCATAAAAGTGTTTCTTAATTATATTTTGCTTTAGAATGCCAAAACAGACTCTGTGCACACCTCCCAATGCCATGCGATGTCCTCATTAAGCCCAAACAACACTGGTGTCGTGTCCCCGTTACTATCCGCTAAAGGACTACAATTACCATTAAAGATCACACATCTGGAAGAAGACAGTTTTAACAACCAGCAAGCCAATATCCCTGCTGCAGTGACTTCCCTGAGAATGGAACATTCTGCTTTTAAAAAGCAAATTAAGGTTTCAAGTACACAGATTCACACAGAGCCGGTGGATCAAAACATAATTAACTGAAGCGTCTGTGAATCAAAAAGGAGCTGATAAGGCTGATTCATTTTCCATCCCAAACCAACATCCAGCCACTGGGAATCAGGCAAATTCGCAGGGATTTTATCGCACAACAAAAAATTAAAAATTATACAAGAGAAAGAGAATTTTAAAAAATGTAATAAAATATTATGAAATCTTTTCAGCTCAAATAACAACTTCTTTGCAATAGAAGACAATTTAGTGAGTCCAAACAAAACTATCACTCTTGTATTGTAGAGAGGTGCTCTGTGTTTCAAAGTTAGAAAATTAGGGCCTTTGAAAAGCTCACTTCCACTGTTGGGACGTGACTCGCACAAAACGATACTCTTGCCATTGCCTAATTTTCTCTTAGAGATCTGAGCAATCAGGGGAAAGATGCTGATTGTGGTACTTTAAGGAGGAATTCAAATGGAAGACATTATTTCAGCACAACAATCCATCTATCATCTTCGAACTGATGGGCCTGAAGCTGCTGCTGCTGAAAAGGAAATTCATTTGCTTATTTTTTAAATTCTTTTGGCTTGTAGGGAACTAAATGTCACCTGCAGGGCCTAAAAGAGTTAGGTGAGAACATTTTGCTCCTTTTCTGATCAACTTCAACTATACGCATTTAAAAATACCTTCACAGAACTCATTTCTCTTTTCTTACCAGGATGTGATCTCTGAATACCATTTTTTTCTAGTATTTACTATACACTACTACTTGAGAAAGAAGTTTATTGCCCAAACTTAAATCCCACAACTTGGTTTACTTCCAGGTATTGGTGTCTATCACAAATAGAATTTGTGCCCCTCTAAGTCTGTTTCCTTCACAGTGAGAAAATGTGTCTGTTTCATAAGCATTAAAATAAAAAAGAATGATATTTCAGGTTCAACTTAATTTTTGGAGCAGAAACAATTTTTGCCTGGGTAAATCAACAGAATCATAGCACTTTGATTTTGCATATGAATTTCACATATGGTTGGAATGGCCATTGGTTTCAGAGTTGAAACTGAATGTTTTTTTACTGTACTAGGACCTATCCTTTTAAATTATGGTGATTTGTAATTATTAACTTGGTTTAAAGACAAAGCAAGAGTCACTGGCAATCTTCAAAGGCAGTAGGGCAAAATTAAAGGGAATATGGATTTGATTAGTAAACATATCAATTTTAAAAATGCCTTTGGTTCACACTGAGATGTTTTCATACTATATAAAAGGGTTGTGTTTTAGCCACTGTAAATATATTGGGCTAAATTTTATTCCAATCATGCTAAAAATATATCAATGTCAATAAAAACAGAATTTAGTGGGAAGTAAATAAAAACATCATTTCAACTTTCAGATTACTAAACATTTAGGGGAAAAGAATATGTTCTTTAAAGTAGTTAGAAGTATAGTCTGATTTGGCAGTACGGCATTTCTTGAAGCCAGTTGAAGGGAAGGGATTTTAGCCTAATAAGGATATAGCAAATTATCATCATCAATTCTCCTTCCATGGGAATGGGACGCTGTTGGGCATTGACTTCTCTTTCCTAGGGCCATCTCGATGAACAAAGAACTTATATTTTATTATATAACTTACTGCACTTCAAATTCCCAAACAATCAGAATTTTAAAACAGTGTAGGTAATTTTAGTAAGGAGGGAGGGACTTAGAATAGGGAACATTGCATCTTTTTCATAGATTCTATGAACTCTTCAAAGTGCTCTAAAAACAGTGTAAGATTGATTAGCAGCAAACACATTAACCTAATGAAAACCTCCCTCTGCCCCATCTGTGTGTATGTGTGTCCATATGCACACACTACAACAATACATCCTATTAGTCTAACTTAAATCCGACAAATTGACAGTTATTCCCAGAGGCTGTGCAAGGTCGTAAATACTGTCTGCACTGTATCACAGTTTGAGATCACTAGCACCCAAGTGGTTAGAAGAGAGACAATCTTTTCATTCTGAGAAAAAACAAAATCAATCACATATATTGAATTTCTTTAAAGATTAAAAAAAATTGGGGATACAGCAAATCACCCAATATATTATTCTGGGTCCTGTAAATTTTTTTTTAATCTAAAACTATCTTTTCTACGTGGAAGGCTAGATGCCTCTAAACATAGTTTCAGCAATCCTGATTATAAAATATTCCTTTGAAAAATATGACGAGTTTCTTTTTTTTCAACTTGGAGGAAAGTTCTGTGAGGAGTGGGTTTTCCTCACGCCAATGAATTCTGCAGCCTTTTCTCCCACGAGCTCACCAAGGGTCCCATCATCCTGTACAGAAAGGGTCTTGGGGACGCAGCCCCCAGGCCCTGCAGCTGTCAGAAAGCCTAGCACATCAGAAATGCAGAAAGAGGTCCCCGGGCACCACCGCATCTTGGTCTCTTCTCTTTCACACCCTTCCAGCAGCTCCAAGTCTTCGGGTATCCTGCAGTAGCGGCTGAAGCCTAGAGCGTATACTGTACTGGGAAAAGCAAGTCCATTCCAAGTGCAGCATTTTCATCTTTTGGTTGGGTGATTCTTGGTCCCCCATGGATAGGAGTGGTACCTAAAGGATTTAGAAGAAGAAAGGATTCTCGATGGTCACAAGTATTTAGTTTACACATTCAGTTTCAAAAGCAGTGGCTCAGGCCACAGACTAAGTAAATAAATCACAATGAATGAAAAGGTGATTCTGGGGAAGCAGATGTGGCTCAAGCAATTGGGCTCCCACCTACCACATGGGTGGCCCCAGGTTTGGTTCCCGGTGCCTCCTAAAAGGAAGACGACCACACAATGAACAGACATAGCAAATGCAAACAACAAGGGGGTGGGGAGAAATAAATAAATAAAATTAAAAACAAAAACAAAAAGGTGATTCTGAAGGTAATAGGATGGGGGCATTTTTAGAAAACTGCCTTTTACTTAAGATCAGTGCTAACAGGAACTTTCTCAAATTATGAACTCAGTAGGACCTGATACCTGTTCACAGAAGGAAAATAATGACCCTTTCAAAGTCACCTGTATATTTAAAGGTATAGGTACATTAAAATATCTGTCCGACAAATTCATCAGTCAATCGGGCAAACAAAAAAAATGCAGGTTGACTCCGTTTAGATTTCTTTTTCTCTTGGATACTGTTATTCTCAATACATATTTCAACATTATAAAATATTAATGTTCACCCCTAAGTATATTCACGGAAGACTATATGATCGTCTTCTACTCGCCTGCAGGACTCTCACAAACAGCAATGATAAAATTAAGGCATGCTAGGCTGTGTCCTTCTGGTAAGGAAGCTAAAAGTTTTTGTATGTAAAATAATTAATCATTATTAAAATACTTAATACATTTTACAGTTATGAGGCTGGCAGATCTATTTGACCTTCTTCCATTTTCTCTATACTGCTTTCCTCCTCTCAACCCAGTCCTATCTTCTCATCCCAGAATCTGAGAAATAAGAAATCCCCCATTTTTGTCAGGGGTCCTTGCTGCCATTTCTGTTTCTGTCACCATTTTCTTTTCCTAATGCAGCATTTTATGCCGGGACATTCTTTCGAACCAACTGCCCAAGCAGTCTCCCCCATTATTTAAATAGTACCAGAAATCTACTCCAAGCAGAGCTAACAGCCACATAATGTCTTTATCCTACGATTTTCAGTCTGAAACTGGTGTATCTCTATGCCCTTCCCTAAGAAAATGTGGACCCTACATTCTAAGCTGAAAATGTGCCGTATCTCGGCTTAATGATCTAGTTGCTTTCTGGGTTCTTTGTATATGTGTGCATATGTTACAACAAACAGTCTTAGGTTGTAAATTTGCATAATTCAGGAATTTTGTATGTCATTTTTTTTCTCAACGGTGCTTGATCAAGATCATTTAATAACGTTTTGTGGTGATGATGACAAGGACAGTAAGGACAATGACGATGAAACAGCAGATCTGGGGTGACCGTGGTGGAGGAATTAAAACAAGGTCATCCGTTTCTAATCACATGGCTAGAGCGGTTTTTCTCAGCTTGCGTCCCATGGGAAAGAGGTGGAAATGTTGAGGCGGACAATGACCTAGAGATTTCTTTCCTAAAAGACACCTCAGACCTTTAGTCTAAATGCACAATCTACTTGGTCAGGAAACTTCTCTGAGAATCGTGACCATTCCACGGAAGCACTTTGGGGGAACCACACTCTTGATTCAGAACACGACCCCTAGAAGTCCTGTGGCTTTCAGAGGTCTCCGCCCTGTGGAAAAATCATGACAGCTACAGCTGATCTGATTTGTATTTGGAGTTCCGTGTTTCCAGTTTATGGACTATTCGGTGCTTCCAAGTGGAGCCTGACTCATTTCTTGGGATTTAATTTGGAATACTAGTAAACAAGTAGTGACTTTAGGCACAATCCAGGGTTACTTTTACTAGTAAAATAGGAAGAGTCTTTCTCCCAAGATATATTGTACCATTGCTACTAGAAACTGAAAAGAGATTATCATGGGAATGTGGATTTTTAAATGGGTGATTCATTTTAATTTGGAGCATCTCAAGAAAATTGGCTGACACGTCCAACTTATGTTGCTTGAACTTGACTGTTTAAATCCTGCCTTCATAATCTTTTCCCAATTCCCAATATTATGGTGAATATTTTGGCCTTCTTTATTAGGCATCTTATTATCTGTTTATCATAATAAGAAAATTTGCAATGTCTTTTAACAAAGGGGTTGTATTATTATGAGAAGTAATATTTGATTTTTTTAAAAAAATTAACAATAGATGAACTGAGAAGAATAGCCATCCATTCCAAAATACGAATGAAGTAATTATTTTTTTAAAAAGGGTAAAAGGCATTTTTGTAACAGCTCTCCTAAGTTCTTTACACACCTGGTTTTCCATTGGTATTTACTTGATTTTCTGAAAAAATATGAAACCATTCACTGCCCATTCTCCTGAAACTCTTGAGGAAATGCAGATAAAATGACAAGAATGACCTCTGCCCCCCCACAAGCCAAAGGAACTTGAAATAATAAGATGCTGAACCTCAAGAACAGAGAAATTCATACTATCCATGGCTGGATATATTCAGGCCTTGAGTAGAAAATAAAATCCAAAAACTCTCTGGGGATGGTGGGAAGAGAGTGGTTGTGGCAAAGGTAATTTCTATTAATGATATACCTTTGGAAAATGAGAATTACTCATCATTTCCCCACAGTTAAAAATCACAACAGAACTAAATTTACAAAGGTAGTATTTTGGAAATATATTATCAAGCCAAAAGAGCAAGCAGTTGAATAATCTTATGTGTGATTCATAAGAACAACCCGTTGAAACAGGAGAAGGAAAAAATGTTAGAAACTGAACTAACTTCAAAAAAGAACCTAATTTCCATATAATGACCTTAACAGGCTGTTCTTGAGACCTTTTTTTCTTACCACAGCTGCTAGTTAACTTTGGAAAAGACTTCTGGATTTATTTAAATACCGGCCACAAGAAAGCTTCCCTAGCTGAAAAGAGAGGCAGCTCCTCCCAGCACAAAAGGCTACTTTGGAAGAACATTCTCCAAAGGATCAGCACTGTAGCTCCCTAAGACAACCCTGAGCCGTACAGAAGCAGACCTGTGTATGTGGGTGCTTAGGATCAATTTGATGATTCAGTTATGAGTGGGCTACTTGGAAAAGTCAAGAGACAACTTGTGTGTATTAGACACCATCAGAGCTCATATTGTCTCACTCATTCCACTTCAAGCAATTGTGACTTGTCTGTTGTTGGTGATTGAATCACATCCCCCGCAAAAGACATGCTCAGATCTTAACCCTAGTCCTGGAGGTGTGAACCCATTTGCAAATAGGACCTTTGAAGACACTGTTAGTTAACGTGTGCCCAAATGGAATGAGTGGGCCTTCATCCAATATGGCTGAAGTCCTTACAAGCAAAGCAAGCTGGACACAGAGAGGAAGCCACGGGGAGCAGCCAGAAGTCAACAGAGCCTGGAGAACAGAGAAGACATCTCCATATACGTTGTTGTGTTACAGAAATCCAGGAACCCCAAAGACTCCCAGCCAGCCAGAAGACACCACCCCAGGAGGAAGCAAGCCTTCTAGCCTCTGAAGCCATGGGCCAATCAATTCCTGCTGTGAAGCCAAGCCACTGTATGGTGCTTGTTTTAGCAGCCAGGAAGCTGAAACAACTTCCAACTGGGAGCAGCTGCATTTCTCTTCCTGAGGACTTCCTTTGGCCTGCAGGTCTTGCTTTACCCACCCCTGCAACAGGCCAGGAAGCCCTGTGAATTAATACCTATGAAGCGCAGGCCTCAGACGGTGACTGTGGAAGGTGGAGAATAAATACCCCAACTCCCTCACTGCCCGCGTGGGATTACGCCGAGGTCCGTGTTCCACACTGGCTCCCGGGTTTCCTCAGTGGGATCGAGCTCCAGTTACCCACAACGGTAACGTGCTTGATTGCCCTTTACTGAATGACTTCTTCACACCCCTACCAGTGTGTGCTGAAATTACCTCTTAAATAAACCAATTGCACTCAAATCCTTGTGCCCAGTACCAGAGATGGATAACGTTGATAAAACAGAGTATACTTTTAGGACACCAATAAGCATGATATTAGAAAATAATTTATAGCTCCAGTAAACTGAGATATCTTCCTTAAGGTAAGCAAGTAGCGTCACATAACAGCAAAATCCCTTTCCTACAAAAACAAATTCATCAGAAGAGATTCTTTGTTTAGTTACACCTTTTCCCTCCTAGCATTCCATACTAATTAATGAATAAATTTTGGTAACAGAAATTTGAGTTTCAGCTCTTCTAGATGTTTAATTTTTAAAAAAATCTAGAACTGCTTTTCCTTTTAATTATGTCAGTCATGTTTTATGGGAGTAAATTACTTCTAAGCAAATATCCTTTCTGTCTCAACAGAGAATACAGCAGCTGTATTCACATAAAAGATGGACAACATGTAATCCACCAATGCTTATATCTAGCCTAAGCATATATATTTTACAAAATGGCTTAAAATAAAAGTTGAAAAAACAAACAAACCCTGGAATCAAGGATAAAGAAATTAGATATAAGATCCAATGGTCTCAATTCATCTTTCACATTTGAAAGCAAATTACCTGTTAGAAGTAAAATTGTAATAGCCACTCTCCTCTAGAACCTCTTCAATCACAGTCTAGAGTTGAAAAAAAACAAAACAAAACTTAGATTACTACTGAATTAAAAGCAACAAAATAAAGTCATTCAGAGGCACTGCAAAAACCTCACCTGCATCTGTTCATATGTTATTCCCTCCTCCAAATCAAAGCTGCTGGGTAGACCTGAAACAGACAAGTTACGGAAAGATGGAAATTTGGTTCACATTTCCTTAGTTAGATTTTATTGGCAATTATGACTCAACTGCAGTTGAAAACAGGTCAGTTTCTTAATGATGAAGATGAATACTTACAAGCAAATTCCAAATTACCCTTACTTTGAATATTCAAACTCTGTTTCTCTTTAATCACTGGCTGCTTTTTTTGGGTGGCCATCATAAAATAACATGTAGAGATTTAGGGGCACAGCTCATGGCATAAATTGGCCAAATAAATTAGGGGTGCATGTGTGTATGTGTGTGTGTGGATGTGTTGGGAACAGGTTGGGAGTGATTCCAAACACAAACTACCTGATGGGAGAGTCTTCCGACTAAGGAACTCTCCCCAATCCACAGGGCAAAGAAAGAGTAGATATGTGCTGGAAAGAAAAGAAATCCTTAGAGGGAGGCACAAACATACAGAGAAAGACAACAAGGACCTGCCCATTCATACGGCTGCTGAGAGAAAAATAAAGTGCATTTAATGCCAGAAGACAAAACTTTTTTTGATGATTGGCTTGAGTATGACATGTCAGCACCTTAACCCTGAGCAGTGTTGCCCAGCTCCACTCAAATCAATCAACACTGACACAAGTGCCAATTTGGATAGAGAAAAGAAAGAAGAGGGACAGGTTGAAAGGAGACATGAGATACTAGCAAGTTACCAGAGTTGCTATGGCATGGAGAAATTTGACCTGTGACTACTCTACCTGTCCTGAGTGATACTTTTAAAAGGCAAACATCTGTATGCAACTTTTAATCTTGATCTTAAGGATAGCTCAGAAACTCTTTAAAAAGAACTTCTGCCTACACTGTTTGGCTTGATTGCAGGAGTCTAAGACTGAGGGAAAGTTTGCTAATAAATGAAATGCTTTTCATAGGCAACAACAAAAACGTGTGCTTGGCCAGGCTGAGGAGATGGCAAGTCTTTCCTTAACCATAAAAGCTTCCCTTCTACCCACTTCACTGAATGACATAAGTATAGCTTATATGGATTCAAAAATTACTTAGGAATTCTGAAACCTAAAAGTAGCTTGAAAGCCTTAGAACTCAAGCACTTAGAGTTCAAAATGTGATGAGTTAAGTTATGCTGAGCCCCTCCCAATGATGAAGCACGTTTTATATGTTGACTCAGATCCTCTCTGTAACTCTATGATGCAGGTATCATTTTTATCCCTATTTTACAAGGCAACTGGAGATCAGAGAGGTTAAAAAATTTGCCCATGGTCGCTTACTAAATGGTGAAACTGAGATTTAAATCTAGGCCTTCTATGGGAAGCGGGTGTGGCTCAGTGGATAGAGCCCCCGTTTACCATATGAGAGGCCCCGGGTTCGCTTCCCATCGCCTCCTTGTGAGGGCAGGCCGGCTCGTGCGGCGCCGTGGGCTGATGCGGCAAGACCTCACAGCAAGGGGGAGATAAGCAGACACAGAGAAGACACGCAGCAAATGGACACAGCAGCACAAGCAGCAAGGGGGGGATAAATAAATAAATCTTAAAAATAAATAAATAAAATAAATAAATAAATAAATAAATAAATCTAGGCCTTCTGTGTTTCCAGAACCTATATACCTTTAATCCCTATGCTATACTCTCTCTACGTAAGATTTATGCAAAAAATATTTAAAATATTTGTTTAGCTGTCTAATGTGGATTCTTCAAGTAAGTTTCAAATTTTTTCCATTTTTAATACTTCAGGCTCTCAAATTCTACTATTTATTTCACTGGATGCTCTTGGGAATTTGATTCCCCATTATCGGATAAGCAAAAAGAAATAAAAGGAAAGACAATTCACTCACACAAATTCTTTTGGTTGTTTATGGTTTTAAGAAATGATCAACGAAGCTACCACGAGTAGGGAAGATAAATCTCAGGGAATTTCTAGATTCCTATCTTATGTCCGTTACGATTGCCATAGATGATGAACATAGGCTTTATTTTTCTTTTAAATAACAGATTTTCTTTTAGGGATAACTGTTGGTCCAGCCAATACATTTCTTTCTGAAAGCCAGATTTCCCTTGTTGATGACTGTTACCTGCTGGGTCCTTTGGGGACAGGCTGTTTCCACCCGATGCATGACGTAATAAATGGTAATCTGCTGTAAAAAAGTTGGGCTCAATTGGTTCTGGAGATCCCTGAGATAACTGAAACATAAAAAGCAAAACCACAACTTATTTAACAATCAGAAACAAATGACATGAGATCTTTGTATAGGGTTTTCCATTTCTTTGCCTCTACACAGAAAATTTAGTGTTCTATGGTTTTCAATCCCTTGTAAATAGATAAACATCTTCTTTCCAAAAGAACTTTTAAATTGGAGGCAGGCAAATTATAGTGATAGCAAGTTAGACAATTCCCTGGTCACATGGAAAAAAGTACTCTACACTTTATAGCTTTATGAGAGAAAAATAAAAATGGATAGAAAAATAATGGCATGGGGCCTGGGACATCGAAATGTTATTTTTATCAGGCGTAGGAGGAATAAACTCTAATTATTCAGCAGAACAATGTTTAGCTCAAAGCACCAACATTTTCATGTATCTGCTTTCAACAAAGCCTTCTTGTCTGACCAAGGCAAGCCAGTTTCTTAATATATTTTACTAAATTGCTATTAATTAATTTAAATCTCTAAACATTCCTTCCCAAAATTCCAAAGGAAAGAGTAATTTACCAAACAACAGATTTTATTAAAGTTCCCATTGTTTAATGCCCTTCTTTCCACATGAATTTTTAACAGAATTTAAGGCTGTATATGTTTTTCACCCACCTTTCAACTTTAATTCCAACCAGGACTTGGACTGTTGGAGTTTTAGTGCCTGAGTTAACGTAACATACTTTTAAAATGTTAAAATTTATTAATAAACCAGAAAAATGGCAAAATTTGGGTTATGCAATCATAGTTACCTTGGTTTCACATACTCTGCTCATGAATTAAAAACACACCATTCAATCTTTTGGGAAAACTGTTTTGCAGTATATACTAAGGTTAAACAACATATGCCAAAAGTGAGCAATCTCACTTTTAGGTATTTACCCAAGAAAAATGAGTTGATATGTCCACCAAAAAAAACTTCGTAAGAATGTACATTGTACTTTTATTCATAATAACTGAAAACTGGAAAAAAGTCAAATGTCCATGGACAGAAGAATGGATAGATATGTGGTATGCTCATATAATGGAATTCTTCAAAGTAATAGAGAACAAATTACCTATACGCACAGCAACATGGGGCAAATGCTGCACCAAAGAAGAAAGAAGCAAAAGAATACATAAGGTATGACTCCATTTATACACAATTTCACAGTCATGCAAAATGAACCAATGGTACAGAAATCAGGATAATGATGACCGTATGTCAGAGAATATGGTTTGACTGGGAAGGGGAAAAGGGAAACTTCTGGGGGGCTGGGAATGTTCTGTATATTGATAAGGGGGGGTTGTCACATGGGTAAATATACATGTCAAAGGTCATAGAGCTCTACATGTACCTTACTGTATGTATTACATATTCTGTACCTCATAAGAATTTTTTATAATAACAGTTGATGATAAATTATGCATCAATGTACTTTGGATACTGTAAATACAAACTATTTGTGTGTTTTTTAGTCACCATATTCCCAAACACCTATCACACTCTAGAAAAGCTTTTTGATTCTTGAAATTCCATTTCCTTATGACAGAAAAAATACTAATCCATGTGTAAAATGGCAAGATTGTGACATGTTGTAACGCAGGAGGATCTGATAGTCACGCGCTCACTGGCTTTCTCATCAGTGCCGTGGGCTGCCCTTGGAGAGAGCCCGCGGCATTCTGAATTTCTCAGATCCCAGTGGCAGGACTAGGCTGCTAAATGCGTTCTATGAGGCTGGAAACGTCTTCCTGTTATTAGCTTTCAAGTTACTTCAGATGGGGCTGTTTTTCACATGGTTTAGCATAAGAGTAGTCTGGCTGCCTGAAATGCTCATTCTGGTTGTAGAAAGCTGATTTAGGCCTCCTTAATTATACACCTTGGAATCCAAAAGACTCCACGAGATTCCAGGAAGATGCTTCAAACCTCACAGTAGAGTATGTGAAGCGTGACCTGGAAAGGTCAAGATTGCCACTGTGAGATGGAAAGGACACGTCCTTTTCATTGACTTCAAACCTGGAGGAGAGGAGCCTTTGAGGTTTCCAGTCTATGTCACACTAGCAGCCTCCTTCAGCTTAAGAACTGCAAATCCTCAGAGGGACGGTGTATTAGTCACCAACGGGGTGCTGATGCAAAATGCCAGAGATTGGTTGGCTTTTATAAAGGGTATTTATTTGGGGTAGAAGCTTACAGTTACCAGGACATAAAGCGTAAGTTAACTCCCTCACCAGAGTCTGTTGCCACATGTTGGAGCAAGATGGCTGCCGTCTGTGAGGGTTCAGCCTTCCTCTTCTCCTTAAGGCTCCGTGATCCCAGCTTCTTCCAATATCAGCTGTAGGCTGGGATAAGTCTCATCTCTCTCCTGGGGCTTGTTTCTTTCCGGGCTCAGCTGCTCTGCTCCCTCCACAAGGCCAGCTGTAAATGATCAGGCAAACGGCTCGCCTCTTCCCGGGGACTCTGCCGTGTCTAATGGAGACTTCTCTCTTTCCTCATGTATCTGCTTCTCTGTATATTTACTTCCCCGGGCTCCAGCATTAAAACTCCAACTTTCTGCTCTGTCAGGTGGTTTTCTCTGTGAGTCCCCGCCCACCAAAGGGGCAGGGACTTGACGTCCTACTGATGTGGCACAATCAAAGCCCTAATCATAATTTAATCAAGTAAAAATGAAACCTCTGAATCCAATACAATCTAACATGCCCAGAGGAACAGACCAGTTCACAAACATAATCCAATACCTATTTTTGGAATTCATAAATAATATCAAACCACCACAGATGGACCTGTGGATGAAAGCGAGAACTAAAATTCCTTAGTTTTGTGGTTTAACCCCAGGTATTTTTATTTTAATTCTAGGCCATTCCCAGAAATACTTCCATTTGTGGTTCATTTTCTCAACATACCTATTCTTTCAGCAGACATTTTTTTTCACCTCTCCTATGTGTTGGGCAGCATGCTTTATACTTTGAGCAGGTTTTGTAAAGGAGGGATGAAAGTTGCTTAATTCACATACACTGATGAACTATCCAGTTTATGACTACTGTGCTGGGCACGAAACAGGACGCAGGTGTGATCGGACCTCCGTGAGACTTGCAGTCTGACCAGGAAAATGGGCTAATTGTACATGGAACGATAGGACAACGCAGTATATAATGAAGTGTGAAATGAGATGGTAAGTTTTACACTTACTAAAAGAAGGGTGCCTCATGAAGGCAGAATGCAATATGGATTGAAGAACAGGGAAAGAAAGTTGTGACACGAATGTGAGAAGTGCCAAGGACTCAGACTAGGTGGAAGTCACAGGAGACTAAATGAAGGGATGGGGACAGAAGATAAGATAATCTTCCTTAAAAACTACAGTAGTGCCTATTTGCCATTCACTGAGAAATTATTACATTCTAGATGCATTTGATAATCCATTTGGTTCTCGAAGCTACCCTCTGAGGTAGGCATTATCCCCATTTTACAGATGTGGAAACTGAGAGGTGACATAATTTGCCTAAGTTGCATGGCTCATAAGTTGGAAAACCAGTGCTAGAACCCAGGTCTGTCTAACATCAAAGGCCAAGCAAACCCGACTGCACTAGGAAAACTCCACGGCATTGGTGACTTACGGGTTACCGGAAATAAAATGGAACAGTCAAAAGTGACTGGAAGTGAAGACTGAGTAGAAGGAAAACTGGTGCTGCAGATGCAGACAATGGAAGAGAGAAAAAAGTGGTACATAGATTCTGGACGTACCAGAATGGCAAAGTAAATATTCATTCAATAAGTGGAAATATGCATGATGCAATAGCAGCTCTGGCCCCTGGAGCTTGATAAAGCTACGAGGTTCAGCAGTCCTGTATTACCAGTATTGTGCGAGCTGTCTCTTGCCCCAGAAACATTCAGCTTATAGGTGTAACTCTCATTTTTAGCAAGTATGTTTACTCCATTTGAAAGAATGTATAAGACCCTCTTTCTGAACTGACGTAACAGGGCTCTAATGCTCTGAATAAAACTTACAGTTATAAAAAGTAAATGACTGTACACACTTTTGAACTAAATGAGTCAAGTAAATATATTAAAGGGAACAGACTGTACCGCAGCTACCAAAAACCTAGCTGATTTTGGGCACGTATTGGGCAATTTTGGCACTTAATTGATGATCTGAGAATGCACTCGTTTTTAGGCAAAACCTAAAGAGGATTAAAAAATGAGAAACTACAAATATAATCTTTATTATATTATCCATCACTATATCTTCTTTTCCATATCATAAAATTGGGTTATCATTGCAGTAGACTAACTCCGCAAATTATTTGGAATCTAATCAACTGAGGTAAACCACTAAAGGAAATTGAGCCAAGTGTAAATGAAATTAGGTGCCAGAAGTGAGAAATTCTTCAATATGTTTCATCACACTTCACGTGCTAGTCCTCTGGTTTTATTCTCTTTAAATTTTCCTTGTCCTCTAACTGAACTACCCTATTTTAAGACATACTGCATTGCCTAAATTTTCATCTCTTCTATCCCCACGGCTCCTACCTTTTCATTTCTCATTAGCTTTTTACAGGCTGCCTTGTTCCACACGCACACACACACGCACACATGGATGGCCCATCATCAGCTCCACCAGGCTCTCTAAACAGTGCTCCCCGGCCCCAGGGACGCACAGCCCCACCTCACCTCCAGTGCCAGCAGAAGCAGGCTTGCTGCTGGGGTACTTATGTTTCTACCAAGCAACAGAATCTAACAAATAATTCCAAACTGAGAGAAAGTTGCTCATTATAACCAGGAGCTCATCGTCCTGTTCCTCAACTCAGACCCTGAAGGTGGTGAGGGAGGCAGAGGGTGAGTGGTGAGCCAACCCGCTGGGCAGGAGAGTCCTACCACAGGGGCTTCCCCGCTGGAAACAAGCAGGTCCGCTCAGGGCACTGCTGATTCACGATGCCCCATGAGGCCCTGAAGAGGGCTAGGCAAGTACAAGGCCTGATATTTATATGCATAAAGAACTGTGAATTAGCGGTCTGCCTCCCTGGAAGGAAAAAAACCACACACCCTGGAAAGCCAGAGTTAGGAATTCAAGAGACTCCAGTTGTTGAATAAGGTAGACTTGACTTTGCTGGTGTGAGTTGAAGTGGAGTCTGAGGAACCAACGGGAAGTGCCGGGAAGGGCCCTGCCTACGGGAAGCACTTCTGGTTAGTCCACACCGTGACACAGGGAATGTCACTGGGCTTTGTCTAGGCCTTCTTACTCAAAGCGTGGTCCCTAGACCATGAGTAACATCGCCTGGGAGCAGATTAGAAAATGGGATCTTGGGCCCGGAATGTGGATATTATGGATAATATCCATATGTGGATAATATCCGATATGTGGATATTATTTTTGAGTCTACCAGATAGCCCATCTTTCCATTTGAAAGCCTCAAGTCTATGAGCCATGCAGGAAGTTCACATAAGGCAGGCACCCATAGCCTGGCTACTCACAGCGTGTACCTGGAGAAGCAGCAGCCATCTCCTGGGAGCTTGTTACAAGAGCACAATCTTGCACCCTTCCCAGACCTACTGAAACAGAATCCGTTTGTTAACAAGATCTCCAGGTGATTGATATGCACCATAAAATGGGAGAAACACTGAGCCTATCAGGCCACTGGTTCCCAACGTTGGCATTGGAATCACCTGGTAGTTAAAAAGAAAAAAGAAAAAAAAAAAAAAGCCTGTTCCTTAGATCCCAACCCTAGGGATTCTGATTTAATTGATATGGGTGTGGCCTGGGCATCAGGATTTTAAATGTGCAGAAAAATTGAGATCTTCTGGGCATGAGAGCATGCCTGGATAGCCAACCACTTCCCACCTGGGCCTAGATTCTTTTCTTTGTTTCACTACTTGGTTCACATGACATCTGTAACCTACAATGCAAGGATTCTCAGCCCTGGCTGAATACTAGAATCACGTGGGGACAGGGTCCCAACTAGCCCATGCTGCGCTTTTGTGCAAACTAGAAAAGGTGCCCCCTTCCTCCAGAGGATGCCACCCCAGCCCCCTCAACCAGGTGCTCTTGGGCAGGACACAACCCACACAAGTGTAAGTGGCAGCTTTGCCCGGTGAAGCCCAGGCAATGGCCTGAGGAGGAGTTTGGCATCAATATTGGGGGCAGAGAGCGGGGAGGGAGGACCCTCCCAAGATGATTCTTTCTGAACAAGAATAATCACTCTCTATTATAAAAAATTACAAATATTTACAAAAGTAGAGATGACCGTAATGAACGCCACGTAACCACACGTGGCCAGTCTTGCTTCTTTTATGCTCCTGCACTTCCCTTCCTACCTCTTCCTACACCCACGTTTTGGAAGCAAACCCCCTATATCATATCATGTCATCCATAAAAATTTCAGCATGGTTCTTTAAAAAAGAAAAAAACAAAACAAAACAAAACACACAATACATTTATTCCACATAAAAGAAAGTAATCCCTTAATATAGTCAAAATACAATCCATGTTTAAATTTTCTCATAAATATGTATTTAAAATTGTTTTAGCATTCTTCTATTCAAATCAGGAAGAAATAGGTTCCTAGATTACAAGTGGCTGAGTTTTTCCTAAGACTCTCTAATCTTTAGTCTATCGGCAACTCCTCTCCTCTCCTCTCTCTTCTCGCTCTCCTTAAAGTTTATTTATTGAAGAAAATAGATCATTTTTTTCCTGTAGAATTTCCTGGTCTGGATTTTATGGATTATCCCCATGGTATTATTTAACATGTTCCTTTGTCCCTTTTATTGATGCAAATGGGTAGTTAGGTCAAGAAAAGAGTTTGACAAACTGTTTTTGTAATGGATCAAACAGTAAGTATTTTTTACTTTGTGGGCCACACGGTCGCTTTCGCAGTAACTCAACTCTGCCTGTAGGCATAGACTATATGTAAGGGACTGGGCGAGGTTCTGTTTCAATAAAACTTTATTTACAAAAACGGTTAGCTGGCCAGATTTGGTTCCCTGACTGTAGTTTGCTAATCTGGAGGCTTGATCAGATTCAGCCGCAACCTTTTGAAAACAGCACTTCATAGATGGTGCTGTGGGCTTCCGTCAGGAGTCTTATGTCTGGTTCTAGTTGTCTCTCTTTTTGTCATGTTGGCAGCCATTGGCGAGCATGTCTAATCTAGTATCTCATTAGGGGCTGCAAAATGGTGATAGTCTAGTATTCCTTCAGCACTTACTAGCTGAAGTACTACCATAAAAAGAAACTTCCCCTCATCAACTATTTAGTTACCCGGATTTGGAATTCATAAGCAAAATGCAGAATATTCTATTCTTTCCTTTTGTAAATCATTTTCAAAATAATGAGTTGATTATCTAGTAGCCTCCAAAGAGATCTACTGAGGGAATTTTTTTGAGTAGCAGTATGAACTCTTTAATCCCTTGAAGCTATTCTTACTGGTGCTTCAGTTAGCTCACAGATAGCCAGGGGGAGGCTCTTCCACTTGGTGCCTGAGTTTCATCCATGCCATCTGGGTTCAAGATATACCAGTCCCACGTAGACAGTTCCTGCCCTGATGCAATCAGCTACATCTCCAAGGAGCCCTGGGTGCTAGGGCAGCTTATTGCTACTTGATTCATTTCTAGACCTTTTTAGTGAAAACATTAGGAAATATGTATATTTTATAAAAGATAAGATTTATCATGAACTGGCACTCATTTATAATGATACTCCCAATACTAATTTGAATCAATCCCTTCTGTTTTCCTTCTGTATTTCTTTTCTCCCATGCTGAGAATTCCAGTTCCCAAAGATGCTGATCCAGTTACTCATTTGCTTTCATTCCCCCGCAAGTCCAGCGAAGGTTGGGTACAGCACGCTAAAGACCAATTTAGGCGAGTTGTATGTAAAGAGATTAATTCTTACAGAAGGGCTTTCCCATTTCTTGACTCCTCTGTATATCCTGCTGGGTCTTATGCCATTAATAAGGCACAACCACGCCACGAGGAATCCTTCAGACCTCAGACGCGCAGTCCCTGAGGTCAGGACACAGTTGGGAGGGGAAGGTGAAAATCAAAAGCATTCTATACAGTCATCACTGGCTGCTCCCACAGCCCTGGCGTGGGATGGCTGTGTCAGTCAGAGGCTAATTGGCCACTCTTCTCTGACGCCACAGGGGACAAAAAAATCCAGATATGGGGGCAAAAGAAGACTACAAACTCGCTTCTCATTTTGGCTAGAGGGGCAGGAGGGCTTCTTTCACTTATCCCAACATTATACATTAAGTACCGCGGGCCAGGCACCATGCGAGGCTCCGGGGAATCAGAGAGGGATAAGACACATGACTGCCTTTGGGAGAAACAGAAATGTGAGGCAGATAAATGGCCATTTCAAGCACAACAATGTGAATGAAGAAGTGATCCAAGCAAGAGAAAGAGGCGATTCATTCTGGACAGGGAAATTCAAGGAAGGCTTCTATGGAGGAGGTAGCTTCTCGGTTCAGTGGGGAAGAACAAGCAGTGTTTGAATATCCCTTACTGAAGGTGCCTATAGCACACAAAAGGTGAGGCCTGCCTGCCTGGCGGGGACGGTGTACACCGGGATGGTACGAGCAGCCTCACAAGGAGATGGCTCACGGCAGGGGCAGCGATGGAGGGCTGGCATCAGACCCCTCTGCTGAGGAGCTGAGCCCTGGAGCTAAGAGTTCCCCTTTCTCAGTCCTCAAGCACCAAGCAGTACGTAGGGCCTTGTCCTGCCTGAAGGTCCAGAGCCGATGAGGCAAAGACCACTGCCTGCCTGTAACAGGGAATGGGGGCCAGCGGCGTTTTCCAGAGGTGCGTTTATCTGCCTCTTAACCAAGCTGAAAATAACGGACATGTCTATCTCCCCTTGGGCTCCCCTAATGCCCTCTGCCATCCTGTACAGAGCTCTGTTTTGTCACTTCCCCAGACGGAAAGGGACAGAAGGTTAAGGGCTCTACTGAGCGATTCTGGCCCAAGGCATAGGAAGACCCACAAGGAGGGAGGCAACGTAACAAAAGGAAAGGACGCAGACTGAAAACCTAAGCAATAAAAGAGAAAACGGTTTGCTCTAAGGACGGGCACTGATGGAAAACCACTGGGCAGGGAAGAGTCGCAGCCACCCTTCTGCCTTGAGACGGTTTGCAGCAGGCACCCACATCCCACAAAACTAGGACTGCCGTTAAAATAAGTTTGGGTACAACTGGATTATTCTGAATATCATTTTAATCATAATACATAACCCTAGCAACGTACAATCTTTTTTTGGGAGACTTGAGCATCTGTCTTTTTAAAATATATTTGTTGGTATTCATGATACAGTATGTAAATATCATGAAATAAACGTCTGACGTCTCCTCCACTTGTTTTGATCTCCTCTGGCTTTGATTCTTGGCCCTATTTGCCGACACAACCCACGAAAGAAATCTTTGCTCTACAGTCTCTGATGAGGTGGGGTTTCATTTTGTTTCTGCAACTGTGTCTTTCTTTTTCTTCCATCTTTTTGTGTGTGTGTAGGCACCTCTGATGTAAGGCAACAAAGTAGAAACACACTTGTTCGCGTTTCTTCTCAAAGAGCCTATCGTAGTTTCTGAATAATGAGTGGGTTTATGTTTAAGATTGGGTTCATGAGGAGAGATGAATCCTCAAAGGCCAAGTTCACTGGCAGCACGACTATGCCAGAGTTTAAATGTATGACGAAACTTTAAAAAATATGAGTTTGGAGTGGGACCAAGCATCTTTCCCCGGATGGGCCTGCATCGCTTGTGCCTTGGGCCTTTCGGGGACGGGAGAATCGCAGCTCACGGCCACCCCCAAAATGACTACCAACCAGGACTGAGGGATTTCCTCTCACCACGTTGTGTTCACCAGAGGTAAACATGTTTTTTTTTTTCCTGCCAGGTGGTTTTAACCTCTTTGTGAGTTAGTATCTATATGATGAATAGAAATATTTACTAATATCCAAAGTCTAGGAGCTTATAGAATGCAGAAGATGGAAAAACCTTAGAAATTAATTGAAACTTCATAGACGATAAAATCAAGGTCTCAGATGGTTAAACGCCCTGTTCAGTGTGGTAAAACTTTTTAGGAACCAAACTCTGTTCTAATATAACATTGGAATAGAATCCTCTAAAAGAGACTAAAATATATAGTTTCAATTAAAGATGTTTTAATAACATTTATTCTTAGGCAAAAGTGCAATGATGCTCAAAGAACTTCCCATCGTCATATGAGAATGATGGCTACAGAAATAAAAGCGAGAAAATTAGAAGCAAAGGCATATCCCCAGTTTGGTATCTTAAGCAGTGATAACCCTCAATAAAGGGCAGAGTTTGAAGTACAGAAAAAAAAGGATAAAATTTAACTCTTATAATGTGGTTTTGTTAACTGACAGAAGAATTCCTATACAGAGAATACTGTACCTTTTTAATTTCAGATTTCAGATTACAAGGGTTACTCTGCTGGCTGAAGAGGGATTTCTTGAATCTCTCTATAACCCTTCTTTTCAAATTGTGGTGCAAAGCCGGAGGAAGCTGCATGAAATGAGAATACAATCACATAAACAAATTGTCAACACTGCACAGCTGACTCCCAAGAAGGATTTACTGGTGGTCAAAACAACAATATTCATCAACACAAAGGACTAAATAGGAATTTAAATTTTACTCCAGAAAGTGCATATGGCTATATGCTATAAATCTGTCATCTAACCCTCTAGAAGGGGGAAAATATATTACTCTGCTCTGTTTCAAAAGGCTGCTTCCATTTATGTTGTTATTCTTTTATTTTATTAATATTACTTTTCAGGTAACCACTAAGTGATTTACTAATGGCATGCATTTTGTAAAGAACAGGCTTGGCAAGGTGAGATGCATCTCCTCTGATGTTTAGGTGCTTAGGGAATGCCCAGAACTGTGCTGAACACCTTGGCCATGGCCCTTGTCTGGAAGGACCCGATACTTTGGATCAGGAGACAGATATCTGCAGTAATACAGAGTCAAATGCCTGCCTGTGGGTGCTCCTGAAAATTCAGCTGGAAAGAGATCTGATTTCAGGGACAAATCTTACCCAGGAGAAGGAGAGAATAGATTAGTATATATTAGGGCCGGGACAGCATGAATTAGATGTAATAAGTAAACAATAAAAGTCATTGCAGAGTCTTTGACAATACAGTGATTGGTTGAAAATGGGGATTTCAAAATATGGATTTTTGTTGTGCTTTTCACGTTGCATCTATACAAGGAAATCAGAGATCTGGAGAAGCAAAGAGGAGGAGAAGGATGGGAGAAGGATAAAGAAAAGAAATAGGGTCAGAAGTATTAGAGGTCTCTCCAAGTTGAGATAATTGGTTTTGTTTAAAGTACAGAGAGGACTTGAAAGGCAGGGAGAAGAACCAGTGACGAGAAGTGATGTATGTGTGCATGAGAGATTAGCAAAAGTGGAACGAGTTTAGTTTAGGGTAGAAACAGACTATGAAAGCGAGAGGCATATGCACACTTCCCTGGCAAGGGAGTGGGTCAGAAGGGTGAGGGGATGGAGAAAGTGCCTGGAGAGACCCAAGTGGATTTGATAATTCCCTATTCTAACCACCAGAGGTTGCCACTTCTCTAAATCAAACACCGCACCGAGGACAGCGCTGGCCCACGACTGCCTCCTGGCTGCTAAGGGTGGTTTCAACGCGGTTGTCACAGGGCAAGGCAGCAAGCCTTGTCTGAGATACCTGATCGTCTGGTGCGGCAAACTCTCAAAGGTGGGACACACCAGTGGGTTCAAAGGCGCCTTCAAAGGGGACTTCCCCAAGTACCGGCAGCTATCGTTATCAGATTATCAGTTTAGATAACCTGAAAATCCTTGCTGTTCATTTCACTTGATAAACCTCCAGTTAATTTATAGCCACTTTTACTGCTACGAATGACCTGAATTATCCTCATAAAAAGCCACTGGAGAAAGTTAACATTCAGTCAATTTAAGATTCATACACCGGACAGTTTTAGAGCGTTATCGTATCTTACCGGGATAATTATAATTATGTACAGCATCACATCTTTAAAGGTTTTAGACAAGAATTTTAAATTTTATACAGAATGAAGACTCATGTATAGTTTAATTGCAGATGATTTCATTATAATAATATACAAGGAACATAATACTGAGAATAGAATATTAATACCAATGGTTCATATACGCAAGTCCTGATGATTACTACATTATGTTCATTATCTCATTTAATCTCCACGACAGACTTATAAAGCAGGTACTATTTCATAGGTGAGGAAATCAGACTTTAGAGAGATTATACAACCTGCAAGGATGCTTTCTGAGAGGCAGTGAGTGCCTAGCACAAATTACCCTAGGGCAAACAGAGCCACTGCTGACGTTACTGTATTATGGCACTTGACCGTTTATAAACATTTTGAAACACGTTATTTCACTTGATGCGCATAAGATACCCCCATTTTACTGAGGAAGAAACTGATTTTAAAGAGGATAATGACTTTCTCAAAGCCACACATCCAAAGGCTTGAAGTTTTTATTGGTTTTTACTAAACCACACAAAGTAACAAAACAAAAAAGAAAATCCAGTCTATACGGCTTTTACTAATTTTTTTCCTCAAACTTGTGCTACACATGGATTTTTTTCTAAAGAAAGAACTCTCTTGTGTCTCCAGGAATACATCATCAGATCATCAGTAGTCTACAGATGGTCCGCTATTTGACAAGTAAAGCTTTAAATTAACATCATCTTCCATGAAAAAAAATGTTATTTTGACAGATCACTGCTTTGGAGGTGATTTCCCTAAATGCTAAAACAAAGTGTTTAAAGAATCATCAAAATAAACACAAAAATGTAAAACTTCTCTCAGAATTTACAAATTCTGAGAACATGAACCAATTCGAGAAACACAGCTTTACGCCACACATTTTATTCTATTTAATCTTGGTAACTCTTGCCATAGTAACAAAGAGATCCAGATGAGGCGGCTGTTTTGCGCTTGCTG
>JAQZBX010023905.1:0-30521 GCA_029593785.1 Cabassous unicinctus
TTTTTTTTTTTTTTTGAAGCAGGGTAAAAAGAAGGGAAATAGTCTTTTGTTTATTATGAATGTCTTGTTCATTATCAAAGGTATGCTTCCAAGCTTTCCTAAGCAGTAGGCTTAGAAAGCACAAAGAATGTAAAAATATCTTGAAAGAATTTAACACTCCATTGACCTTATAATTCTGACATAAGATAGAGCTCTCCCAGATAGTATAATACCTCCCATTTAGCTAATAATTCTTGTTTTGATTTATTGACAAAGAGGTTCATTATGAGGCTGTAGTTTTAGTGTTCTCAAGTTTATAAGGAAGTGTAAAATATTTTCACAACAGAAAACAACAGAAGGAATTAAACTGAATCTGGAGGTTTAAACTCCACTGTAAACAGAATTCTAAAAATCTGTATTTCAACGATATCTTTTATCATCTAGAAATTGCTAGTCTTAAGGATGACCTCTCCCCTTTGGATACTTGCAGTTGTTAATTGAGTTAAAAAACAAAAGAACTAGGCACTCTCAGGGAGCAGTCTGCCAGGCACTTCCTTACATTATTTCATTTCATACAGTCCAAATAGGAAGGTTTATTAAAATGTCAGCCTTTCCAAAGCCTAATGGAAGAAGTCATACTTTAATTTTTGGCATTTTGAAGTGACTCTTAACTTCTTTTTCACTGCCATTGTGTTACTAAACAACTTGCAATCCAAACCACATAAGAAACTCAGAGGAAATAGAAATGAGTAACTCCTATTGACCAAAGCCTATCTGAGATCTTGGCAGACCCTCCATTTGGATAAGATTAATTGCAAAATTAAAAAAAAATTTAAAAAGGCTCACAACAAAAATTCTTTTTTTCACCACATGCCTTCAAACAGAACATACTTAAATGCTGCAATTTGATTATTTTAAAAATAAAGTCACATTTGTGCCTTTGAGAAGCAGCCCCTCTCTGCCTGTATGTCCCTCTAAGGAGCACTCCTGAGGCTGAAGGTTAAGGTTCTTCATTCTAATGGAAATACTAGTCAAAAAAGAAAGAAAATTGCCTTTCCCCAATAGTTGTTATTTGCTATGTTATCTTATATGAATCTGACAGTTTCCAAGGAGAATTTTAAAGGACAATATTAATGAGGGCAAAATCTGTCTTAATGGAAAATAAAATTGGAAACATCACATTCATTCATACTGGGTATGTATATCTTGAGATTAGCCCAATGCTTCAGGAGACTTGAAATAAAATACTTGTTAAACAGAATTCTAGGAGGGGAAAACAAAGTCTGGATTTATTTCTTATCTCTGAAATTTGGGGATTATTGCTAGAAAACTAGATTAGCTATTTGGGTTGTATAACAAGTTCTAGAAAGTGTTAGATAATAAAAAGTAAGAAATTACCACATACTGTAAATCAGGAAAAGAGCTTTAAAAATGGAAAACATATCTCTTCACAGTCCTTCACTATAATAAAATACGTTTCTTTCAGTGAAAGAAGCACATGCCATAACGGGTAGAAACACATTCCCAATCTTCTTGTGGAATGATTTCCCCCCCCTCCCCTTGGTGCAGTCGTGAAAGAAAGGTGACATGGAGAGCTTAATCTAGATTTTAACCCACAGCCTAATTTTATCTCCTAACTGAAACTGTTGTGATGGCAATGATTATTAATAGTGAGTGCTCAATGAGTGCCAACAGTGGGCTGGGTGCAGATTGGCAGCTGTACTTGGGTGACACAATTAAGAATAGGAACTGGCACATGGAGGAAGGATTTTAAATTCTTTCTTCATTATTCATCTACTACCATGGGAGTTGCCCACAGAAATACCCAGGCAAATTGAGTTCAGTGTGAACTTAGTTTGGGTGCCGCTTGGAATTTATGAGTTAATGCTATGCAGTCCACCCAGAGGTTGCTCCATACCCTTTTACGTCATAAAGGATAACAGGCATAAAAGGGAAGAACTAAGAAGACCTCTCTAGGAGGCTGACAAAGCAATTTCCTTTAAAATAATGTTCAATGGCCTGATAGTTTGAAGTTCTTTTATGAATCCCAAAAAGAAAAAGATTATTTCTTAAACTAACCTATACTTGTATGTATGGTACCCTTTGATCACATTAGATTCACTTTAGATCACTTGATTAGATTGCCTTTGATTGGACTATGTCAGCGTGACTCAGGTTGGGTCTTCAGCCCTCTTGCTGGGTCTGATATAAACGGAGACACAGAGAAAGGAAGCCGCCATTTTTCACCCAGCAGTGTGAGAGAGGACTTGAGGATTGCTATCAGCCAAAGCTTAATCAAGAAGCTCCCAAGAGGTTGGGCCCATGGAGTAGCTCAAGGCTGAAGAGTCGAACCATACGCCTGATAATCCACAGCTGAACTTGGGAAGAAGGTAAAGCAGCTGAGACTGAGAGAGGAGGCTGGGAAAGAGACAAGCCCTATGCCTGGTTGCTCACAGCTGAGCTCTGGGAGATGGTAGATTCTGGAGGGGAAGGCAGAGACCTTGGCAGAGATTGGTGACCATCTTTGCCATATAGCAGGACCCCAGAATTACTAGCAGCTGATTTTGGTGAAAAAGCATCTCTGCTGATACCTTGATTTGGACATTTCATAGCCTCAGAACTGTAAGATTTCACTCCTAATAAATTTCCTATTATAAAAGCCAATTCATTTCTGGTACTTTGCATTGGCAGCCTTGTGCAAACTAAGACAAATGGCATGTTCAGTAGCACTTGTTGTGACCAGAGGAAGACAGCAAAGAAAGGATGAAAATAGAAGAAAAATAAAATAATACTATGGTGGGGAAACTGTGCTCTGAAGAAGCATGTGGAGACCAGGAAAGAATGTCATCTTGTCAGGGTAGCAAAGAGAAAAGCATAAATGAGGTGGAAATAAGAGATGTAAGAAGTGGCTCAGAAGCTATGAAGTGTGAAAGATGAAGCATAGATTAATGAAGTACACATAAAAAGAATTGAATAGAGGAAATATGAGGAGTCCATGGCTTTGGGGAGAGGGGTGATGGTCATTAATTTCCAGCAATTGTATGCAAAATTTTGTGTGAATGTGCATTTTTCTAAGAAGAGGGGTCACTGCTTTCAGGTTTCCAATCTGCTGGATTATAATAAAGTCCCTGGGGGCAGAGACTGTGGCTGTTATTAAATCCCAGCTCCTGGCATAGAACTTGGATATAGAAAGACTCGATGTATGTGAATTGGGTCGCTGTCCAGCAAAGATTAAGATTCACTGGGTTAGAGGGTGAGTTCTATATGTAATAAATATAGTGAGAATCAGAATCCAAGAATAGGTTGAGAAAAGCTTTAATTCTAGCCCAAAAGAAAACTCATAATATGATTTAAGGTGGAGTTAGAAGCATTTAGAAGTAGTAGATAACACACAGAAAACATATACATAAGTGAAAGATGAATGAATTGCAGAGTTGGGTGTGGGGAAAATCATAGTTGGGTTTTGGAGGATAATCTAAAAAGACACGCAGGAAGCCAGGAAAGTAATAGGATTTTAAGATATAGACAACAAAAGGGAGTTAGGTATTTAATTAAAGTGAGACATAAAACTTAGAAAACGAATTGGATTCACTAACTTGAATTTACGTTAATTTGAAAATTAACAAGATAATCTCTATGCCAGATCCACTAAAATTTACTACTCATTTATTTCAATAATTTAAAAAATGCATCAAATCATGGAAAATTAAGCAGTAGCTTTGGCCTTTTGTTTCATTTTGCTTTTATGGAAAATTTAAAGAGAAACCTCCATGCTGTTAAAGTGTATCTTTGAGGCAGGCTAGTTTAGGGAATGAGAAGACAAATCTGGGACCTGGCAGAAAAACACGGCTGTGAAACACGTGGCCATGGAATTCCACCTGGAAACCCTCTGAGGGAAAGACCCCCCCACCCCACCCCAGGAAGCTGCTGGAAGAACCCACAAGAATGTTCCTTGATCCTCCAGGATCAAGGAAAAGCCCCAGATATTCTCAAGGGGCCTTATTACTGTCCAACCCCCCCCCACACACACTCTGAGGGAACTGATGGGTGGGATAATCAATTCAAACAGCAAACAACTGGGACCCCTTCCCTGAACATTAGCAGGTGGGAGGAATAACTAATGGTTTAAAAAGTAGGCACGGAAGCTAAATCGCCCTTTTTTCCCTCCCTTTTCTACCTGGACCAGCCCACAAGTATACCTGGGACCCATAATCTGTTATTTTCTCCCATTTCTATTCTCTTCTCTCGTCTTTAATAAACTACTGGCCTAACTAAACTGGCATGTCCTTAAATTCTTTTATGTGACATAGCCAAAACCTAGAGGAAATCCAGCAACATCTTCACAAATAAAAGAATTTCAAAAGCAAAATAATGGAGGTCCTATGATTTCTCAAGTAATCTTTATGTCTGGGTATCTAACTTTCTAACCAATCACAGTCCTATCATTTATTTCATTATTCTTTATTGGCAGGCTAATAATACTTCACATGTATATACTTAATGTATGAACAGCCCCGTCATAACCACAGTCTCATCTGTTAGCTACTCACCTCAAAGTGCTGGGTACGCATGCCAGCTTTTTCATTTTCTTTGCTAAAAACAATAGCAACAATAATAAAATAAAATAAATTGCCAGTTTGCCTTGTAACAATGCTTTTCAACCATTATTATGATTTAATTAATTTATTTAAAAAATGAATAACTTTAAACCGAATCTTAATAAAATATAAAATCAAAATAAAACAAAACCACAAACACAAACACAAATATGGTTGTTCACCTTTAATAGCAACATGGCAGATTTTCTATTCCGATCATGTTTCTTGCTATAAAATAGTTTTGGTCAACAGATAGTCTTCAACTCTATCCTTCTTAGTTCTCATAGTACATACTATATAAAGTGGGAAAAAAAATCTTTTTATACTCCTGATAAAAATGTGAGGAGAAAATTCTAAACTTACCTTTCATCAGACATCAGTTCATCATCAGGTCCAGTCCTTTCAGGAGATTGTGGGGAATTGAGACCCTCCATATTCTGTAATAAAACAAATCATTGGTTGCCCAGCAGGAATGGTAAGAAATATGCAGCAGCAGACCCTCCTTTCCAAAAGGTAGGAAAGTCAGATAAAATGCAGATATAAACAAATTCTAGTCCTCATTTTTCTATCTTCGTTAAAATTAGTTCATTATATGTTTCTTGCGTAAATGTTTATGTTATGCTTTATCATCCCTTTAATGAGGAAATCTGGAGGCAACCCAGAAATGGTAGTTGTGCTCTATAATATCCTTGTTAGGTATTAACCACATTTTATAGATAAACACAGTAAAATCCATATTTTCACAAAAAACCAGAGTGGCATTAGAACTAGAATTGAGAAATCTGACCTCAAACCTAAATAACTTTCACTGCATAAATAGCAACTTTTCAGTATATATTGCCAATGTGATCTGGGATAATATGTAAATACATAAGCTGTAACACATCTCTTAAAAAAAATGGAGTTACCTGAAGAATCTTTTCTTTCACCAATACTTAATGTTAATTTTTATATTAGCTAAATATAAAGAGGAAACATACTTTGAATAATATGTATTTCAGGCTTATCAGGAGGAATATTTTAAAGGTATTTTTAATGACTGTCTTTGAAAATACAGTCAGTGCTTTCTAAATGAAAGTCAGAGCACAGAATTAGTAAACCACACCTATGAAGAAGGATATACAATACACAAACAAGAGCACATTTAAATTCCATAGATTCAAAACATAGCTGCCTTAGAAAATTTGGCCCTGAATTTCACTGAACTCGTATCTGTTTTCAAAGGACTTCAAGTATATTCTCCCCACCTTGTGTCTTAAAAAGAATATATATTAAAGCAATATGTGTTAATCTACATATTAGTAACCTCCCATAATGAAAAACTCTTTACAAATTAAATCTAGTTAAGCTTCACAATAAACCTATGAAATCAACATGCAAAATAACTATAATTAGAATACATATATATTTGTATAATAGAATCCAATCTTTGGCTTGGTAGATGGATAAATTATTTTCAATTTATGTTGGTTTAGACAACTTGTCTAGGATTCTGAAAATTTGAAGCCCTGGGCTGCATCAAATAATAGGAACAAAAGGGAGACAGCATAACATAATGGTTATCGTAATGGTTCTGGAGTCAAAATGCTTAAGTTCATATCCTAGATTCATCATTTACCAACTGCATAACCCTACTTGAACTTCCATTTATTTATCTGGGAAATGGAGATGGCAACAATATTTAACATAGGGTTGTCATGAGGGTTAAATGAGAAATGAGGTAATACATGTAAAGCATCAGAATAATGCCTGGTATATTCAATAACTATCAGCTGTTGTTGATGATGTTGTTATTTTTAAAGCTCGGGAATCTCCGAGGAAAATATTTACTTCTATTTTTCCATAGTTCAGATGTTGTTACAGGAAAGAGAGTGTTCCTGTCTGCTATTAGAATACTGAACATCAATGTACACACTTAGATATTTTATAATTGGATAATTTTATAACAGACTTGAGAAAAAATGGCACCCATTAAACCAAAGCTTTATTGCTCTTTTGACCTAGATGTGATCTTCCTGATAAAGAAGGGTATATCTATGACAAAGAATCTTTGTTTGCTCCCATTGGCAATCTTCAATAGATTATCAAATCTTCAGTAAAAGATCTAGTGCAATAGTATTAGGTTTCCTAAAGTTCTGAAACAAATTCTTTTAAACTACTTTAGGGAAAGCACAATCCTCTACCTTCAGATAGTTTTAAAAGTATCAATGAAATAATACACTTATAATTATATGCAAATGCCTACTTCAGAAGAAATAAAATCTTCAGATTAAGGCTCAGAAATCTTCAGAAAGAATAAGACAGAACAGAAAAGAAAAATATAACAGCAGTATGTAAATATAGAGATTTTTCAATAAAGATGGTAGAAGACTTTTTTCCTGAACAGAAGGAACCAAAATATATTTGATACAGATTTTCAGAATTATAGAAAAATTTAGGTCATACACAGATCATGCACTGAAAAGTTTTGCAAAAAAAACCAAACAAACAAACAAAAAAAAACAGTTGTGAAATGTGAGGAAATTTAGCTGATCGCTGGGATTGAAACAAATAAATAGTAGCTTCTTCAATTTTTCAAATTTAAAGTGTTTGATCCATATGTTTAAGAACTCTTCAAGGGTATGAGTTTTCAAAGATGTAATTCATAAAGGGTGCCTTTCAATATTGTTCAATATTCCTCTCGAAAGTTTTAAAATAATTCGAACTGTCATGTTGTTCACAGATGGCCTTGTTTCATTAAAATGACACGTGAATACACAGTGTTCCTTTGCTAAATTACCTGGGTTGCACCTATACCTTTTGGAAACAGACCAGATGAAGAATGTGTTACAACTGTCAAAGTACTCCAGTTTTTTCAGAATGAAACTAACAAGAGTAGTAAAGATTTACGAGTGTGGAAACAAAACTACCCATTTCCATGGCACAAAACTTTAATGTCTTATAAATTCTAATTTCCATCCTTTGTCTAGTGTTCAGGGAGAGAAAATTACATTAAAGAAATAGATCAGAAATTCCCCCACTTCACTGAAATATGGAAGAGGAGAAATGTTGTAATGTACAGGTCAAAATAACTGTTGAGGGCTCCACCCTGATCAAGACGTTGGAGTGAGAAGCTTCACGGCTTCGTCCCCCCACAGAGCTTTGAACAACCACAAAGAACTGGCAGAAACATCTTTTCAAAGCTCCAGAAAACAGTTAAAGGACTGCAGTAATAGGGTGAACGTCAAAATAAGAAAAAGGCTACTTTAAAGCAGTAGGCCAAGTTTCAACAAAAGATTAAAAACATACCAAAAAATACAGGAAGTAACAGCCCAGGCAAAGGAGATTAAAGCATTAGAAACTATCAATGAAGAGGATCAGACCCAGGATGTTCCAGACAAAATTTTCTTTTAAATCATCCTAAATATGCTCAAAGAGCTAAAGGGAAACATGGACAAAGAACTACAGGAATTCAGGAAAATGACAGATGAACATAAAGAGAAAATCGATAAAGACATAGAAAGTATGAAAAGGAACCAGAGCTGAAGATGACAGTAACAGAAATAAAAAATTCCCTAGAAGTGTTCAACAACAGATGGGAGCTGGCAGAAGAAAGAATCAGAGAATGTGAAGGTAAGACAATTGAAATCATACAGTCCGAGGACCAGAAAGAAGAATGAAGAAAAGTGAACAGAGCCTGAGAAAACTGTGGATTACCATCAAGCATACCAATATATTCACTGTGGGAATTCCAGTAGAAGAAAGAGGTAAAGAGGATATTCAAAAAAAGGATGGCTAAAATGTTCCCAAATTTAACAAAAGACATGAATATACACATTCAAGATGCTCAATGAACTCCAAGGGGAATAAACCCATAAAGGCCCACACTGTGCCAGGGTATAATCAAACTGATGAATACCAAAGTAAAAGAAAGAATTCTGAAAGTTGCAAGAGAAAATTAAGGTGTCACATACAAGGGGGTCTCAATAAGACATAGCTAGCCAAAGCCTGCTGATGCAAAGTACCAGAAATGGGTTGGCATTTAAAAAAAAAAAAAAATCAATTTTATTGATACATATTAATAAAATATACATTCACCCAAAGTGTACAATCAATGGTATTCAGTATAATTACATAGCTGTGCATTCATCATTTCAGTCATTTTTAGAGCATTTTCATTATTCCAATAATAATAAAAATAATAATATGGGAAGTGGATGTGGCTCAATCGATAGGGCTCCCGTTTACCATATGGGAGGCCCCGGGTTCGTTTCCTGGGGCCTCCTGGTGAAGGCAAGCCAGCCCGTGCAGCGCGGTGAGCTGATGCAGCAGAACGACCCAACAAAGGGAGACAAACAGACACAGAAAAACACACAGCAAATGGACACAGTGAGCACAAGCAGCAGAGGGGGATAAATAAATAAATAAATAAATAAATAAATAAAATAAAATAAAAATCTTAAAAAAATAATAATAATAAACAAAACAAAAAACCTCATCACCTCTCAATCTCTCTATGCTTCCCCTGCATTACATAGCTGCTATTCTGTTTCCTTTTCTCTAGTATATTTGTATTTACATTTTGTAAAAACAGTCTTATATATACAGTATCGTCCATATTCAAATTTTACATGAAATTTCACTATATTATACAGTCCCATGTTACATTTTTAGCTTTCCTTCTAATAATGTACATGACCTTAGATTGACCCTTTCAATCACTGTCATACCCATATAATAGCTCTGCTAGTTCCAAACACTATGATGTGCTTTCACCATTTCTATTCATTTCCAAAAATTCACAAACAACCTTTTTACCAATTCTGCACAGATCCACCCTCAGCTTTCCATTCTCTACCCTCATTCTATTTTCTGGTGACCTATATTCTAATTATTAACTAATTCCATGAGTTTACACAATATATTTAGTTCATAATAGTGCAATCATACAGTATTTTTCCTTTTGTGTCTGGCTTGCTTCACTCAACACAATGCCCTCCAGGTTCATCCATGTTGTCAAATGGTTCACGACTTCATTTCTTCTTAATGCTGCAAAATATTCCATCATGTGAATACACCACAATTTGTTTATCCATTCATCAGTTGATGGACACCTGGGTTGTTTCCAACTTTTGGGAATCATGAATAACACTGCTAAGAACATGGGTGTGCAGATGTCTATTCACGTCACTGCTCTCAGTTCTTCTGGGTATATACCTAGTAATGGTATTGCTGGGTCATATGGCAAGTCTATATTCAACATCCTTAGGAACTGCAAAACAGTCCTCCACAGGGACTGTACATTTCTACATTCCCACCAAGAGTGAGTAAGTGCTACCACAAGATCTTGAAGATGTTTTCTTATATTTTCTTCTACGAGTTTTATGGTTGGTGCTTTTATATTTAGGTCCTTGATGCATTTTGAGTTAATTTTTGTATAAGGTGTGAGATAGGGGTCCTCTTTCTTTCTTTTGGATATGGATAACCAGTTCTCCCACCACCATTTGTTGAATAGACTCTTCTGGCCCAGCTGGGAGGGCTTG
Source organism: Cabassous unicinctus (assembly GCA_029593785.1). Taxonomy (NCBI): domain Eukaryota; kingdom Metazoa; phylum Chordata; class Mammalia; order Cingulata; family Chlamyphoridae; genus Cabassous; species Cabassous unicinctus. The sequence continues at coordinate 10,100 of JAQZBX010023905.1, forward strand.
ACCACCTTGTCAAAATCACTTGACTATAGAAGTGAGGATCAATTTCTGAGTTCTCGATTCAGTTCCATTGGTTAATCTGTCTGTCTTTATGACAGTACCATGATGTTTTTACAACTGTAACTAAGTAATATGTTTTAAAGTCAGGAAGTCAGAGTCCTCCAACTTCGTTCTTTTCTAAGACATTTTGACTATTTAGGGTTCCTTACCCTTCCAAATAATTTTGATAATTGGCTTTTCCATTTCTGCAAAAAAGGTTGTTGGGATTTTTATTGGGATTGCATTGAATTTTTAAATCAGTTTGGGTAGACTTGACATCTTAATGCTATTTAGTCTTTCAATCCATTAATATGGAAGGTCCTTCCATTTATTTAAGTCTTCTTTGGTTTCTTTTAGCAATGTTTTGTTTTTAAAGCATATTACTTAGTAATATACTCTGTGGGGCCCAGCCTCTTGGGGGGGCTTCATGCTTTAGCAATCCTTGAGTCCACTCTTAAATGGCAGGATCAAAAATGTTGGAGCTCCCTTTTCCTGTGTGTCTTTCTCTGTCTGTTTATATCAGACCCAGCAAGAGGGCAGAGACTTAATCTGAGTCACACTTCACTGATGTAGTTCAATCAAAAAAGGTGTCACACCCACAGGAATGGATTAGTTCAAAAACATAATCTTTCTCTTTTTGGAATTCATAAATGAATTTCAAACTGTCACAAAGATTAAGTGCCAATTTCTCATCGAAACTATGGAGGCAAGAAGGCAGTGGGAAGAGATATTAAAAGTGCTGAAAGTAAAAAATTGCCATCCAAGATCCTATATCTGGCAAAACTGTCTTTCAGAAATGTGGATGGGATTAAGACTGAGAACAAAAGCTGAGGAAATTCACCACCACTAGACCAGCCCTAAAAGAAGTGCTAAAGGGAGTTTTGCAAGTTGAAAGGAAAGGACACCAGACACTTAACTGAAGCCACATGCAGAAATTAAGATCTCCGGTAAAGATAATGACATGAGTAAATATAACTACCAGTAGGTTGGTAACTTCATTTTTAATTTCCTACGGGATCTAAAAGTCAAATGCATAAGATGTAATGGCAAATCAGTGATTTTGGACTCATAACATATAAACGTGTAATTTGTGACAAGGACTATATAAAGGTGGGGGGATGGAAGAGTATGGAACATAGTGAATGTATACTATTGAGGTTAAATTGGTATCAAAGCAAACGAGATTATTATAGATTTAATATTAAATTTAAGCCCATGGTAACCACAAAGAAAATATCAGAGAATATGCAAACTCACAGAGACAGAAATTAGAGTACTGGTTACAGGGGTAAGGGGCAGGGGCAATGGGGATTTAATGCAAAATGTATGTAGGTTTTCTGTTTGGGGTGAAGGGAAAGTTCTAGTAGTGGATGGTGGTGAGGGTACTGCAACCATGTAAACGTGATTAATCTCACTGAATGGTATGCTTTGGAGGGGTTAGGATGGGAATATTTATATTTTACATTTTCTAGAATTACAAAAAGAAAGAAAAATAATCTAAAGAGATAATGACAATTAAATGCAATACATGATTCTGGTTCTTATCTAAGAATGGAAGTAAAAAGACTCAAAAGGGTACTATTAGGATATAAGAAAAAAATGGAATATAGAATGTAAGCTTTAAATGAATGCTGCATTACTTGAACTTGGTAATTGCACTTCATGTGATTTATATAAGTTAATATCCTTGTTTGTAGAAAATGTACATGGAAGTATTAAGTGTTCAAGGAACATAATGGATGTAAACTGCTCTCAAATCTTCAGAAGATATAGACAGACAGAAGACAAAGGTGGCAAAATGTTAAAATCAGTGGATCTGGGTATCTGGGAGGGTGGGGGTACATTCAAGTTGTGTCTATGGGATTTGTATTAGTTTTGCAACTGTACTTAAGTTTGAAACTATTTCAAAATAAAAAGTTAAAAAATTAACTGCTGAAACACAGAATGCTTGCACTATATAAGAAGTATGTTACCAAACTTCCAGATGTGCTGGAGTTGCTAATAAAATTAGTCTTTTGAGAAAATACTGTCTCATTGTCTTTTTTTATTTTTATTTTTTTATTTTTTTAAAATCCATTTTAACACCCCCTTCCCATTTTTGCTGTTTTTTGTGTCCATTTGTTGGACAATTCTCTGTGTCTGTTTCTTGCCCTCTCCTCTCATCCTTCTCCTGTCTTCACCGGTATTCGATCCTGGAACCTCTGATGTGGGAGAGAGGCGTTCTGCCACCTGTGCCACCTCAGTTCCTGTTTTTTTGGCACGTCTTATCTTGGCTCTCCCCTGTGTCTCTCTCCTGTTACATCACCATCTTGCTGCGTGGTTCGGCGGGGCCTGGGGGCTCACCCACTTGTGGGGCCTGATGGTGCACCCGTGCACCTTCTATATCTTTCTTTTTTTCACTGGGAGGTCCCGGGGATCGAACCCAGGTCCCTCCATATGGGAAACGGACGCCCAACCATTTGAGCCACATCCGCCCCCTCATTGCCTTTTGAAGGTTTGGAATTCTTATGTCCCAAATATTTCTCCAGGTGTCATAAAACAGTGATTCATTAATGTTTTCAATTATTAAAGGTTAAAGTAATATAATTCACATAAAATGTTTTATCATATTAGCTTTTATTTTAATTACTCTTCTGAAGTTAAGATTGTTAAAGGTAATTAAAAATATAGAAAGTACAGATTATGATTTTAAGTATAATTTAATGGAAATGCTTTTTGCATTATATATTTTTTACTTGATAAAGCCTAATTTATTATCCATAAAATTCTGCCTCGTATAAGTCCTATTAGTGACTTTCAAAACATAGATTTGCTGTGACTGAATTATTTCCACAATTTCTGAGTGTCAGAGGGGACTGAATTTTAAAAACCACCATCAGTTATACAAATAACCTCAAATCTAAAGGAGTAAACCCTTGGTAAAGTTAGCTTTAGACTGGAATTGATTTTCAATTCTTATTATTTTGCTCTGTGCTTTGGCACTCAAAGCCAGGCTCAAAACCTGTTTGACCACTGAAACTTTGAAAATACTTGGAGCAAAGAAAAATTTGTCTTTTAAACCTGTAAAATGCTGACAATGCTCTTATAGAGGACACTACAAAATGACTTCTCTCAATATACAAAATAGCTCAATCTGGAGGCTGCATGGAATGCTGCCAGTCAAAACAGGTTCATTATTCTAACCTTGAGTTCTAAGAGAAGGTGAACATTTGATATATTCTCTTTAACAAATGATTAATGGCAGACTGAATTCCCTTTTATACTCTTTTGTACATTTTATGTCTTACTGCTTAAAACTGCATAAGCTAATCCATATTCAAAAAGAATAATGGTATAATATTCTTCCATTCAAAATATGGAAGAGCCTGTTGCTAGCTGCCCACCTAAACCCATTCTACGTTTCTTCCATAGCTATGAGGTAACATAGGTCTGGCAATGATACATTTCCCAGCATCTTGTGTAATATGGCCATGGGACTAACTTCTCTTCAACGGAGTGTAGGAAGTGATCTGTGTGGCTTCCAGGCTTCCAGGCCTGGTCAAGAAAATGACCTACCAGATACATTCCTTGATGCTCATCCCCTTTTTCTTTGGGCTGGAATGGAGGTAAAAGTCACCAGAATGCACTGGAAGCTACTTGCTGGAAATGTAAGAGATGCAGTTGGCCTGGGTCCCTGAATAACCACATGGAACAAGCCCTCCACTCTTCTCTCCACTCCCTGAAATTTTGCATTGGATTATCACATGAGAAATAACTTATATTGTATTTGGGCCATTTTGTTTTGGGTCTTTTTACATACCTTACCCTAAACAATGTGACAACAATTCCTTCACTCACTCTTTTTTTCAATGTATTTTTGGGGCTACAAGGACGAAAGGTAAACAAGACAGACATGGGTCCTTGCCATCATGTCTGATTACTGCTCCAACTATAATCTGTTATGCTTTTTATATGACTTTCATTTCCATGGTAGAGTCTATCAAAATAGTAATGTTAAACATTAATTGACAAAACATAGAATCAAAGCCTTCTTTCTTTACTCAATAGTATGCTAATGAAAGAAATCCCAGAGGTGTGTATAAACATGGTGAAATTGTTTAAAAAATTAGAAAAGTATCCACTCTTCTTAAATGAAAGGTAGGTTATGGTTAGAACATAAGGATGGAGCTTATATGTCCTGAGTTCAAAGCGATTTACCATAAAACCTCTCTTCTTGTCCACTTGAGAACATTGTACCTGAAGTTGATCCCTCTCTCTTGCATCATCACTTCTCCCTCTCTATTGGCTTATTCTACATAAATATTCTATATTATCACTCACCTTTAAAAACACGCAATCTCCCATTCTCTCCCCATTCTCTCCCCATTCTCTCCATCTAATGCCTCATTCCTCTTCATCCCTTTAGAGCAAAACTCATTCAAAGACTTTCCATACTCATAGTATCTGATTCCTTTTTTCTTATTTTCTCTTGAATCCATCTAATTGTGCTTTTCCTCCACCTTCCCACCAAAAATAGCTCCTGTCAAGACAGTTGTGGGTTAGCTATATATATGTGAAATTATTACTCACTTACTACCCCAATTTCTCTCTTTTGATTCTCCCGACTAAAATCCAATAAGGCTCTTGCTCCCATATTTGTACTGAACCTGCTAGCTGCTCCTTTTTAGTCTCTTTTTCCAGTACCTTATCGTCTGTCCACCCTCTAAATGCTGGTATGTTGCAGGGCTCACCCCTCACCCCCATCCCCCTTTAACTGTCCTCTATACTCATTCCCTAATGTCAGCTCATCCAGTCTCAAGGCTAAATACTGACCGTGTGCCAATGATTTTCAAACTTATTTTACCTCTCCCAAGAACTTAATATTCATATATTTAACTGTTTTCTTGTCTTATTTACCTACATATCTAATAAATATCTCAAGCTTAACATTTCCAAATGGAATTTTTAATTTTTTCACCCAAATGACTCCTCCTTCATTTTCCCCATCTTAGTAAACTGGTGACTACATGCTTCTGGCTACTTGAAAAGTCTTGGATTTATACTGTACCCTAGTCTTTCCTCACATCCCACATCCAATCCACTGGAAAATCTTCTTGGTTTTATTTAAAAATATATCTACAGTCTGATCACTTCTTACCACCTCCACTACTATTACTCTGGTCTAAAGAGCTTTCTTATTTATTTATTTTTTTGCCTAGATTATGTCAATTATTTTGCTCAGTCCTTGTCCAACCCTCACTCCCCCCAGGTTATTCTCAAACAGTTGCCATAGAGATCCTTTCAAAAGGCAAATCAGAAAACTTTTCTCTTCCCCTCTCAAAACTCTAACGGCTCTTCATCTCACTCCCGGTAAATGCCAAAATCCTAAAAATGGCTATGAACCCTACATGATCAGGACCCGTACTACATCTCTGATCTCAACTCCCACAAATCTCCTCTCTCAAGTCTGTTCCTGCCATGGCAGCCTCCTTGCTTATCCGTAATAGGCCAAGCTTGCTGCTCCCTCTGCCTGGATATCCTCTCCCAAGATATGCTGAGGGAGCACTCCTTCACCTCCTTGAGGTCTCTGCACAAATACTCTCCGTGAGGCCTGATTTAATCGTCCTGTGTACAATACCAACCTTTAACTTCTCACCACTTCCTATCCTCTTTACCCAGCTCTATTTCTCTCCATAGCATGCATTGCCATCTGACTATATATTTATTTGCCTCTTATCCATCTCATCCTATGAGAATTTAAGCTTCAGAAAGGAAGAGAGTGTGTCTGTTTTGATCTGTTTGTATCATCAGCATCTAAAATAGTGCCTGTCATACAGTTAATTGTTATAAGATTGAAGGAATGAATAATTTTAAGTTAATGGTTCAAAATACTGAGCTTTTTCACATTGTTTGACACCAACCAAAGAATCGTTGTCATGTAGCTTTTTGACAGGAGTTCCTGATCAGATGTGTTACAACGAAAATTACTGCATTAGAAAGATGATTGTTTTGCCACAGCAAAGATGGTTCAGAGAGGGCAGAGTAGAGGCAAGGAGATGCGGTGGGTGGCTGTTTTGATATTCCAGACTAGTTACACTAACAGCCTCAGCTATGTAATGGCAATCAAAGGGAAAGGGAGGGGACACACACATACCATACTTTCAAAGAGAGTCGGCTAAATTTGACAAATGACTGAAAAGTTGGAAGAAAGGAGTGGGGGTAAGGAGAAGAAAATGACTTAGAAATAATTTATGGAGAGATGACTTTTGAAATCATGGAAGTAGAGAAGATTTCAAATAAAGTGCTGATGGAAAAGAGATTTTAAAAAAATTCTGGATAGCATTTACAACCAAGCAAAATTTATGGAAGATTAGTCAGTGAAGGATGCAGTGAAGAGCAAAACAGTCAGTGTGGTAAGAGAACAAGTAGAGGTCAATGCCATAGAGGCCCAGAGAGAAAGAGTTTGGAGAAAGAGGGACAAAGTCTAGAACACCACAAGGACATGGGGAGCCAGGAACTATGCGGCTATCATGGGACAGGGCTCTTAAAAGGCAGGTGGTGACCTAGAGAAAATACAGAGAAGGGAGGTAGAATCTGGATTGCAGGGGTTGATGAGCAAATGGGAAAAGAAGAATTGGAGGTAACTGGTGGAGACTGTTCAAAAGGTTTGAGAGTAAAATGAAGGAAAGAGATTAGACATAAGCGCAAAGGGAACAGAAAGGAACTTAAATAGTGACTTTCTGTTTTGTGCCTAACACTTTGTGTTCAGTTTTATGTAATCTACAGTATATTTTATTGCATTTAAATCTCAAAAAACCCCAAGAGATACTAATAGCTCCATTTTAAAGGCAAAGTAACTGAGGCTAATAACATACCCACTTGCCATAGCAATTAAATGATTATGCTGTAATGGAAATTCAGGTCTGTCTGATTGCAAGACCTATGCTCTTTCATTGAATCTTGCCTGAGATTTCAGAGGGGATATATGGCAATGACTGGAAGTTGCTTATAATTTAAAAAGCTACTAGACTATGTTTTTGTTACAATAAAATTTTTAATGTATTAAATGTAACATTTATTAGAGAATCAGAATAATCACACAGGAAATACTTGGAAAACAGATCACCTCTAATACTATCACCACCCCTATAATACACTAATACAATCACTTTTAGGTCTACATCCTTTTAGTTGTTTTTTTCTGGGAATGAATATTTCATATCTAAATCTATAGCTAAAAACATACAAAAATAAATACACACATAAATACATACATACATATGTATACATGCACTATAGGTACTGTCTCATATGCTACTTTTAATATTGAGACATAGTACAGTGTAGTTTTAAGGGTATGGGCTCTGAAGCCAAACAGCCTAGTTGGATCCCAGTTCTACCACTTATGTGTGATCTTGAGCAAACTGTTAAATCTCCCTGTGCCTCATTCTCCCCATGTTTAGACTAGGAATGATCATAATATCCACAATATGGATTACCGGGAGGACTAAAATTGGTAATATATGCAAACCAGTTAAAATACTACTTGTCAAGCATGTCCCATTTTATTACATAGTTTTCATTACCATAATTTTTAATCATTCCACAATATTTTACTGAATTGACATACAAATGTGGCTTATCTGGTCTCCTATTTTTGAACATTTAATATGCTTCTAATTCTCCATGATTATAGATAGGCTTAAAGTGAACAAATTAGTACATATTGTCTTTTCCATATTTAAGATTATATCCTTAGAACAGTGTGGTAGAAGTAGGATTATTGGATAAAATGCATGACTGAGTTATGGCTTTTGATTTAAATGGCTAAACTGTGTCCTGGAGAGAAAGTTTCTTTGGAGATAGTTTTCTAGGCCAATTAAAATGAGTCAATGGAGAAGAAGGAATTAAAAATGCATGTGTGAGTGTGTGTATGTGTGTGTGTATGTTTGTTTGTATGCATGTATGGGGTTGGGGAATGGATGTAGAAAACAGAATTTGCAAGGATACTTCTAAACCTTAGAAGTTAACTTTAGAATTCAGGAAAATCACGTTTTCCTTTGAGTAGGTGAGAAAATAAAATGGGTGGATATCCAGAGAAATTCTGAAGCAGGATGACAGAATTTGTTGAAACACAAGTTGGCTGTCACAGTTCTTCAAAGTAAAGCAGGGGATAGATAAGGTTTTCTTTTCTTTTCTTTCTTTTTTTTTTTTTAAGGTTTTCTTATGAGAGTGACTGAAGGGTACAGGTGTGAGCTAGGAGTTTAAAGAGAGAGGGAAAGGTTGGGATCATGGCAATAATTAGAGGTAAAACAGAGTAATCTAAAGCTCTGATTGGGCCCTCACTACTATTAATCCTGAGCTCTGAATTATTTGCAGTCTTTGTCTCTGCTGGCAATGTTATCTGCAAAAAGACAAAGGAAAAAGTACCTAGACCATTCTTACTTTAGAGATACCATATCTGTAAGATGCTTTTCTAGGTCTTCATCATATTCTCCTCTTTGGCTAGTGAGATCATTATGAAGTTATTAATCACAGTCTCCAGTTATTCTCTCCTATTTCCTCTGGAGAATAGCTTTTATTCCAATCTTCCACCAAAACAAACTTTTATTAAGTTCACCAATAACTTCCACCTTGCTAAATCCAACGGTCAAACTCTCAGTGTTCTACTTGCCCAATCATGTGAGCCTCTCTTCCTTGAAATATCTGCTTCACTTGGCTTCCAAGACACCAAACTGACCTCATTTTTCTTCTACTTTTTTGGCTGCTCCTTCTTGGTCTCTTTTGTTGTACTTTCTCATCTCACCATCCTCTAAATGCTGATGTGCCTCAGGTCTCAGTCCCTGGGCCACTTCTCTTATTGCTCTGTGAGTTATCTCACCCTATGTCATGGCTTTAAATATCACCTGAAAGCTGATGAATCCCATGTTTGTATCTCCAGCCTGTACATTTTTCCTGAACACTGGACCCCAAAACCCAATTGCCTCCTTAAAATCTCCTCTTACATGTCTAATGGCAGCTTGGTCTTAACATATCCAAAGCTTAATCTATGACACTACTCCTAAAACTTCTCCTCTCTGTCTTCCCCATCTCTATAAATTGGCAACACCAGTCTTCTAGACCAAAAACCGTGGAGCCATCCTTGACTCCTCTAGTGCTTTTATACCCCACATCTAATCTGTCAGCAAATCTTGTCAATTCTTCCTCCAAAATATATCCAGAATCCACCCACTTCTTACCCTCTACCTCAGGATTGCTGCAATGACGACTCCAAGAGGTACCATTCACATTTCATCGATGGAAATGGTGCCCCAGAGCAGTGCAGTGTACAGTTTTCAAGGCCATATATACTGGCTCTGATATCATCTTAGTTCAAACCACCATCATCTCAAATCTAAAATACTGCAATAACTCCTTAACTGGTCTCCCTGCTTCTGCACTTGCCTGCTTACTTTGTATTCTCAACATGGTAGTCAGACTGAATTAAAGTAAGTCAGACCATGTTACCCCAAAGGGTTCCCATCTCACTCAGAGAAAATGTCAACGTCTTGACAAGTCTCTATTTAATCTGCCCTTCCTCCTGCCATTACCTTTCATTTTGCTCCCTTGCTTTCAACTTCATTGGTGTCTTTGTGGTTCCTTGGACATTCAGGACAAATATTTGTTTCAGGGCCTTTGCACTTGCTATTCCTTCTGTACAGCTTGTTGGCTCACTTCCCCTAGATCTTTATACTCAAATGTCAAATTCTCTGTGAGGTCTCCTCCAACCATCCTATCTAAAACTGCAACTCCTGTCCTCTACTATTCCTGTTCCCATTCCCTGATTTATTATTTTTCCTAGTATTTATCACTAACATACTTTATGTTATATTTATTTACCTCGTTTATTGTCTTTTTTACTAGAATGCAAGCTCCATGACGGCAAAAACTTTTGCTTGTTTTCTCACCGCTGTATGCTGTATCTCTAGGACCTAAACTGTTTCCTGGCACATAGAAGACATATAATTACTTATAATTCTATTTCCTTTCAGCTATAGAAACAAATGTCTGGTAAGGGTGTAAAGAACTTGAAATGGGATGCAAAAAGGTTTTGGAGGAAAATTTTAAAAAGTAAAATTAGAAGGTTAAAAATAAGTGGGAAGTTAAGATGTACAACTTAACTTCTAGGATGTAAACTAAACACTAGACATTATTATGTTTCCCAGTTCATAGAATTTGAGAATTAGAAGAGATATTAGAGAAAACTCTTACTTTACAGACAAGGAAGTTTTTCTTATTTCTAAGTTTTGTTGGCAGAGTTTAAAATTATTAGTTGCAACAAAGACATGTTAGCTCACTTAACATGTGACATGTACAACCCCAGAATGCGGAAATTGGCAACTGCAGTAGGGGCAAATCCTTTCACATACTAAAAAATAAAAACGGGATCAGGATCTCCCAGCCAAATGTTTTTAAACAAAGACTATGTCCATAATTTTGCCAAACACATGGTAAAAGGAATAAATGTACTTTCCCATTTCTATTAACTATTACCTCCTAGCTAATTTATGACACTATTCCTGGTGGGGAAAAAAGTGAAGGGTTAAGTTGCTCTAAGAGAAGTATATTCTTTTCAAGCTATAAAGTCACATCCTGGACTTTTAGTCACTAATTCTCTTTGATAGGCAAATAATGGGCCAAATAAAGAACTAATGAAATTAGTATCATTTATTTTATTTTAAAATTTACTTTTCCCAAGAAACCAAGACTAAATTATCAATATTAAACAAAAAATAGTGAAAATGTAATGGTTTCAAACCTTAAACCCTTTATTTTGTAAACTGTATCAGCCATGGGTCTGAGGTGGATGATTATTTTTTGTCGGTTCTGGCTAATCCATTCATTTCTAGAAGCAAAGCATCAGGATATTGGGGTGGGGGGGAAATCACATAAACATGTTTCCCCTAGATTTGTATTTAAGGGCAGAAGAAGAAATTGACAATGGGAAAATAGGCAGTCCATTAAGTTTTGCTAAATGGATGGAAAGCCTAGCATGAGACTAAAAACTGGTCAGTAAAATAAAGCAGATCAGAGGACTTACACACTGTACAGTAAGAATGGATACGGCCTATTTTTATTAGGGACTCCAGTTCTTGTTATACTCTAAAGTTTATCTTCAGGGATTTTTCTGTTAATTTTTTAAAACTAAAGGTATTAGAAGGCAGACTTTGATTCTCACTTTTCAGAGAAATTGAAGCCTACAAGAAAGATGCATATTAATATTTATTCTGAATAAATAGAACTACATTTAGTTTTGCCTGGAGCAACTTGCAAAAAAATATATATCGAATTAATGATCTAGGATTCAGGACTGAGGCAACTGCACAGGATGCTAATTTCTTTTTTCTCCTAATTAATTTAGAAGAAAATATTTTATAGAGTATAGATTTGAAACCAAATTTCTAAATGTGAAGAGTTTGATTGCTGATCATCTTCTTCTTTGTATTTTTCTTTCACTTTGCTTGAAGTTCACTCATTAAATTTTTTTCTTACACACTCACATAGATTAAAAAAAAAAAAGTAAAATGGGGAAAATAGCAGAAATCCTTTATTGACAATTTTATTCCAAAAATAATATGTTAAAATACTCAAAAGAATGAGATTAAGTTCAAACCAATTTGGATAACATGGGAATCAATGTCTCAGCCTTAATTTTATATTTATAAAAAAATACATGTTTGTATACTTAGTTCTAAGACCGCTTTCAGAATGCATATTCTGTAATTCTGTGAAACTCAACTCTCTGAAATTATTTTTTATATTTTAGAAAGCCAGGAAAAGAAACATGATTTCCCTAAATCACTACAGTAAATATTTATAGAAATATTCACTTACCACAACACCATCTTGCTTTTCATTGAGCTCAGAAAATTTGGTACTGGATTTCTGACGTTTAGGTTTGCTCCTTTCTCCAATATAGCCAGAATTACTTTCATGTAATGTTTCCATTTCCTGCACATTCAAAATACACTCTCCAAGGTTGCTGAACCCAGACAGGATATTTTCTTTGTTGACAAGTCCCCTTGAATTGGGAAAAAAAATAGTTTAATTTTATTTTAGAAAGTAAAAGGAGCATTTAATAATAATAGGAAGTCATAATAGTGCCAGGAAATTTTAGTTTGTATTTTTGAACAAAATCTGAGTAGAGTGCCACTCCTGAGACTACTTGATGCCAAATAAATCACATTAAAATAGAAAGTATTCCTAGAGGCAAACTGGCAAGGGCTGTGTTTCTACCAGGGAACAGCTTTTGTACTTGGACCAAAAGCAATTTGTATTGAAACGGGAAGAATAGTGCACTTGACATAAAAATTCCATTATTCACAGTTTGTTTTTAATCTTATAAGTTTTTAAATAAATTATTGACGAAGAAAAATCTGAAAAGAAAATTTGATGTCTTCTCTAGAATGGGACATACTGATTTTCCCAAATGGTAAAAAACATTTGACATAGTAGAAATGCATTAAATATACTTAAATCTCACTGAATTAGATATCTTGGTAGAAATAGGATAAGTTAATAAAAACTACAGAATCCAAAACATTTTAACTGACATGTGGATTTGTTACTTACTAGTACAAGGAGTATCAAGATGTCCTAGATATCCTTCAGGATTTAGCTTTAGTAATAGTTACAATTACAGAATTTTCATCTAATGTTCTTGACACAGTTTTCTTTAAGTATTTTAAACATTCCTATAAGATGGTTTCCACAAAATTAAAATGCTTAGGAAACTTTTTTTAAATCTATTATGAAGTAAATTAAACCATCAGTCCAGCACCTGCCCAAATTACTATGACATGGGGAGGTAAAATTAGTGAGGTTTTATTTCCTCATGGGGTTAATGCATCTCCCCAAACCCTTAAAGCTGTATCTTGGAAAAAATGAGCTTTAAAGATAAAAACAGATGAATATATTTTACTATCAGCTCAATCATATCCATAAATGAAAGCTGAATATTGATTTGGCAATATAAATTCATATCCTGCCTGAGACAGGAGGCAAAATTATGAATTAAATATTATCATAATATTTTCAAAGTTACTGTATTTAGTAATGTTTAACATTTTATATTTAATTTAGGTTTTACAGTCTATAACTTTCATTTTTTGTGTATCTATAACTTTTAATGTAAAATAAATGTAGATTTAGTGAAATTATATAAACAATTTATGCAACATTTATAAGAAACATCCTAAATATAAAATAATTGAAGACAAGATGAAAAGCTGATAGGGACTAACATGCAAGCATATATATTCATGCAGAAACTCTTAAAATCTTCCCCTGCATTTACTGAGAGAAACACATTCTGTGGCTGCTGGAAAAGAACAGAGCTGGAGGGAAAGAAGATTGGAATAAGAGCCCTGGAACAAGGAAGGTGAGTAAAAGTATGAGAGTCCCTAGAATTAAGGCAGGGGGAGAGGGGTTGGAGGAAAGGATTATTGACCAGTGTCTACACTGGAACAGGCAAAATTAATGGACCGATCTGAGGCCCAGGGAGATAAGGAACTTGCTCCTCCAAAGACTTGGAATTCTCAGAGAAGTGGCTCAGAGAGGGCCTGGAGGGAGAGCTCACGATTAGGAGGAGGATGCAAACAAAGAAGCATATGGAAAACCCTTCTGAATGCCTAAACCATGTCCAAGGAGAGTAAGGCGAGCCTGTTTGTAAGATACCTAGACTATATCTAGTTTGTACTCCAAGATTTCCTCACTCAATGCCAGCTGTGCTTTGACCAGAATGAGTGTGTTATAAAGCAGTATATGTGGAGTTGAAGGGAATACCAGAGAAAATAATTTAAGAGAAAGGCTAGAGTTTTTAGATGATTTGTCAGTCTCTATCATTCTCTATCCCATTCCGTGCCCCCCGCTACCCCGACATTGATAATAAAAAAAAAATAAAAATAAAGATACTATCTCAGAAACATCCCTAGACTTGGGAAACTATATTTAATTTCTGCAGGAGAGTTAGCCTATGATTTACGCTTCTCTGCCCTAGCCATTTGTGCTCTTCCTCCCTGCCCCCACCTTGACTGCCCCCCTCCCCCATCTGCCACCACCACGACACCATTCATCTTTGCTCACAACCCCCCTTCTAACTGCCACTTGCTATCCCTGTGGCCAAAGAGTGTGGAAAGCAGGGTGTAGTGACACACTAAGGATATTTTAAAATTGCAAAGTGTTGCTACACACTGGCAAAAAATGAGGCAGAGGAAAAGAACAGCGTTAAATGAATAATTTGTACTTGCTGTATAACACAACATAGGCAGTACACTAATTATTATACTCTCTAAAACCTTTCTATAAAGCTCAGTCAGTAGCTAATTTTAAAAGCAATCTTCTATTTTAATTTTTCTATTTTCTGAATGGAATACTGCAACTCCCCCTCCTAACCACCAACTTCAAGACAAATGTTTTTCAAAATAAGTTTTGCATATGCCATTTGAAAAGTCAGTTGGTTATATTACTGACACTATTTTATTTTCATAATTATGTTTGTTAATAAATCCCTTAAATATCTCAATGTTCAGCATGGAAATTATTTTTACTATTTATCTTCTATGTCTTTCCTTAAGCAAAAATAAGTTTCCTTTTTTTCATAATGATTTTGATATAGAATGAGTCCAGGGGAAAAAAATGATGGGGGAGGGGACAGGATCTGGTTTAGTCTTTGAAATTTAATAAGGAGTTCAAAACAATAACTTTATACAGACTAAATGTTACATGGTTAAAACAAACTTGGAACTTTTGGAGAAAATATTATATGAATATAGTCTATTATATATAAGTTTATTTGTTTGACATTTTGAATTATAATTCTTAAATAATATGAAGAACATTATTTAGGGACTAACATGTCCATCCACATTTTATCAAAGCCTTTAATGGGTAATAAAGCTCCCTGTAATACTCTTCTTTAAATTCATGCTTTGGGAATGCCTTAAAATAGGCATAATAATAATAGAGAAATTAAGCATTTCTTCTTTTGATTAGACTTAAGCTCAACCTTTCTTATACTAAAATGTAATCAATATCCAGAATGTTATAGTGATGTTTTAGTATTTAATCAGGTGAATATGTTGGAGAAATCTGCTGGTTTATCAGCTGGCCTAACAGTCAACTAAGTAAAAGAATGAAAAACAAAACAAACGTTTCTCCAGGCAGTCATATGGCAACTTTCTCCACCCATGGTTTAGGATCCCGCTAAATAAGATACTCATAAGGATGTCATGAAATTTATTAAATCAGAGGTGGCTTTCCTTATCAAACATTTAGATGAAACTGAAATATTTATTCAATCACTTATAAATTTCCAAATGTTCTAAGTTTGGAATGGTCCAAATGAAAACTTTTAAAGTTTTAACCTAAATACTGAAATGGGAAAGGGGCAGCAGGTGTGATTATAACACAGTGATTACTTTTAGTGTATATTTTTTAAAAAAAGAAGAGAAAACTCAAAGCAAGAGAAAGTACTGATGCCAACATACATGTCTCTGGCTCTGCGAACTTCATCCTGCTCCTTGGACTGGCGTCGTCGCTGTCTGCTAGATGTTGTGGAAGATGCTGATGATGTTCCAGGTTCTGAGTCCTCTGAACTTTGACCTCCAGAACTATTAACATCAAAAAGATGCTGTTCTACAGCGGACCGGATAGTTCTTTCTAAGAGTCTGGTAAAAAAAGATATAGAGTCAATCCAGCAGTCACGTTTATCAATGAATCAATTTTAAAATGTTTCCATACTTTTTGATATATCTGTTTTTCCAAGATACTAAATCTTGGTGAACATAGACAAGGATAAGGCACTAATTTTAAAAATATTTGTATTGCATGTTAATAACAAAATGAAACTCATCAAATTCCCTTAATTTGATAACTTTGTTTCTCATCTTCTCTATGAGTCCAGGATTACTGAAATGCTCACAGCAAGGACAGCAACAATTATAGGAGTTATTCTGGAAATAAGGGTTATTTACTAAAAGGCAGAATGAGGAACTATTTTTTCCTCATAAAATAATAATGAACTTATTTTTAGAAAAGCAAGTTTCCTCTAGATATCATGCCCATTCTGCAGAGGGAGACAGTGTGATTTGCAAAAAAACTAGCACAAATAATTTTATGATGTCTATTATCTGTTTAGAATCCCTTTAAGATATAATTATATAGGGAATAATGCTGTTAAAAAAAAAAACTTACCAGAACAATTACTACTTATAACAACATGACATAATATTTCCTAAGCTCTATTCAATTAAATTGTGATGTAAAGAACTGAAGCTGCATTCATGCAAATACCCCAAAATATGTTATGGAAGTTGGAAGGATAGATTTTCTTTGTTCAACTTGAGGAAAATAGGTAAGCACAAAAGGCTGAAAAGAGTGTCTGATGAGATATAAATGGTGTCATTTTTAAAGCTGCAAAATCTTTCAGTGTGTCTAAACCTTCTTTCATCACTATACTATATAATTCTGAATTATCTGGCATGGCAAATTCTAAACTTATACTCCTTAAAGTGTGAAAAAAATCACATACATATTTTCAAATGCGCAGTTTGAGAAGTAGCATGCATTTAAATATATGGGTTTTGAAAAGTTAAAGAACTTTAGATTTCCTAAATGTAGTTTTATAATTGACTCAGTAATTTCTTTTTAAGACAATAAGTGAGTACTGTTTAATTAGCATGGGAATTAGAACTTTTATATTTAGCACTCCACATCCCAAATAATTCAAGGTTATGTAACAGCAGTATGAAGGAA
This sequence comes from Cabassous unicinctus, assembly GCA_029593785.1. Taxonomy (NCBI): domain Eukaryota; kingdom Metazoa; phylum Chordata; class Mammalia; order Cingulata; family Chlamyphoridae; genus Cabassous; species Cabassous unicinctus. Next base: position 26,909 of record JAQZBX010023905.1, read on the forward strand.
TGTGAGTAAATTAATGCAAGCATATAGACCAACCCTGTGTCTTTTCCAAATTATACAAGACATATAGGAAGGAAGAGTTATCAGGAAGCAAAAAGGCAAGAACACTTCAGTCTTGATACAGTTCTAGAGTCTCTTTAAAATTCATAAATCTAAGGGAAATCACTTCTGCCCTCTGCGTTCTCACCCAACAAAAAAGAAAAAAAATCCAAATTCATCCTGTTAGATGCAAATTCATCACAATTAGTGCTTCTTCTAATTCTTCTCTCTTCCTTCCTATCATATCACATACTCTCACTTCCTACATGTACCTGGTCCCTGCTGATAGAAGATGCTTGGAAAAGGCCTACACATGTCCCAGAAATAAAGGAAGAGAGGTAGATGTAATGGAAAAGTCATTGGGCAAAGAAATAATCATTCAGTCATTCATCAAATATTTCTTTAGTTCCTAATATATGCCAGGCACTTTTTCTAGGTACTAGGGATAAAACAATGAACATCAAAGACAAGGTTCCTACTTTTATGGAGCTTACATCCTTGTATGGCAAATTAGGTAATAATATAATTTCAGATGGTGATAAATTCTCTACAAAATAGTAAAGGGTTTGAGAATGACTGTGGGTAGTCAGGGATGGCATCTGGGATGAGATGACATCTTAACAAAGAGGCGAATGATAAGTGCTAGGCATGTTAAGAAACAGCCAGTACAAAGGCTCTGAGGCAGAAGTAAGCTGGCCTGTTCCAGGAACAGAGAGGTGACCTGGCTGAAGCGTAATGAGCAAGATAGTCAGAGAGGTAGGCAGGGGCAGGTAACTGGCATTTAAATATTCATCTACGTGCAACTGGAAGCCTCTGGAGGAAAAAGCCGTGTGATTTCCCTAATGAAGAGAGCACTGTACTGCCCTGTGAAGGAAGGACTTGTTGCTATCACTAATTTGCTTTCCTTTCTGGGTCCCTAACCTCATACTATGCTTGGCACATTTCAGACACTCAAAAATGCAGGCTGAATAAAATTAACAAAGGATGACATAAAATCACAGCTAATCCTTTAATCTTCACTGACATCCTCCATTGCAAGATCCCTCCTAAAATATAGACTGCTTTGCAAATTTTAATTGGCCCTGATATTGTTTTTTTTACTGATATTATTTTTAATTAAATAAACAACAAGCTCATATTTTCAAATGTTTGAGCTGTATCTAGTCACACACCCACAGAGAAGCTCAAGTAGGATCACTTCTTATTTAGTTCTCTCCTCTGTATAGAGTCATTAAAAAAATCCTCATTGGTTGCTTATTGTCTTGATCTTCTTTAAGCCATTAGAATTGTTTTTCTGTGCTTTAATAAATGGGATAAGGGAAGGGAGGGAGGGAGGGAGGGAGGGAGGAAGGAAGGAAGGAAGGAAGGAAGGAAGGAAGGAAGGAAGGAAGGAAGGAAAGAAGGAAGGAAGGAAAAACAACTTACTCTCCGGTTGTTGAAACACTGTTGACTTGGGATACATGAGCACTGTGGAAAGGAATCAAAGGGAAAGAATGTCAGATTAGACCAAAAATGAGAGACTGTGGATCAAACAACTGGAGGAGATCACAGGCTGAAAGAATTAGCCAGGCCCCAAGTGACCGTCACAAGATGTTTAACCATCTACTGACACAGGCTGCTTTTCACTTGTTTCTAGAAATAGAGAAATAAAGATGCCTCTGCTTGCTTATTCCTGAACAGTGGCCTTTTTTCCCCCTTTTTAAAGAGGCCATGGCAGACAAACTTTGGAAAACCGTTTCTTTTGCTCACCCCCACTGCCACGACCCTAGTTCAGGGTCCTTCCACTTTTCCAAAAGGTTGATGTAATAACTGCTGACTGCCCTCCTGCCACAACTTTATCCACTCACCCCCAACACTCTAGTCTGAATCCACCCACCAGTCCTGCAGACCTAAGCATCTTCTAAAATTAGAACCAAGATTATTTTCCAAATAGCTGTATCTGAACCTTCTTTTCTAAACTAAATTTCACCCTAAATTCCTCAAAATGGAAAACACCTCAAGTTTTATAATGTCTCATTTTAACACCTAATATATAGCTCTTTTGTTGAGAATTTATGAACCTTATATCTAGTTTCCCATTTTCTTTAAAGTCTAGTTATCAATGAAAATATTAAAAGTTGTCAACATAAATTTGAATAATGAAATTATCAAGGCTACCTGCTTAGCACCCTTCAGAACATGCCCCCTCTTGCCTGTCTGTGCTCTATGTTCATGTAACCACAATGAGGGGGCAGCTGGTAGCTATTTTAACAGCATTAATATCATTACTTTCTCACATCCTCCTCTCTAGTGCTGAGTGGGCTTCTAAATCAAGATTCAAACGTGTCTATGCTTATACAAAGTAGTTAAATATTAAGCAGATTAAAAAAAAAAAAATCTTTAGTGGAAGTCCAATGAGAGTTTTGGCTAATAGTTCTTTTTTTCTTCTTCCCTTGAACAAAACACTTGGAGAACATAAAAGCTGTTTATGTCCAGTATTGATGGTTGCCTTTCAATCACTACAAACATCCTAATTATTCTGTAAATTATCAATATGTGAATATGTTGCTTTGGAATCATCTGTTGGTTTTTTTCTCCCATGTAAGTGTATATATCTCATCTTTTTTCAATTCAGTATCTAAGTGCCTCAAGGGATGGTATAATTTTCTCATCTTCTTTTATCACAGTCCCCATCACTACCACCGCCATCCCACTCTGCCTAGTACTCCCTCTCCCAGGGGTGATCAACAAACACTCTTTAGCCTTAGGTAAGTTCCTTTAGTTAAAGCTGCAGCTCTTTGTGTTGGCCACAGACCACAGCCAAGTCCCAGAAAAACCATATAAAATCATGCTGTTGTGCACAAGGGAAACTGATTAGAAGAATCATGTGAAAATAATTTTAACAACCCTAACATTTATTGAATGCTGTGTTGCATATACTGTGCTAAGTGGTTTTCACACAGAGTTTCTCATTTACTGTTTACAATAACCCTGTTAGATAGGTGATATTGTTCTCCCTATTTTCAGATGAAGAAGTTAGAGAGGTTAAGCAACTTGTCCACAGTCATGGAGCCAATGAGTAGATGAGCTGGGATTTGAACCAAGAAAGTTTTAGTTCACAGTCTAAGCTCTCAATCACTATACCAGACTGTCTTTTAATCCATCACTCACAAGAAGAACAACTCATTGGAGTCATCTTTGTATATAGAGGCCTGGTCTTAAGTATTTTACTCTGCTTTTAATCATAACTATTGCTCTCCTACCCCACAGTCCCTGTAATTCACAGTGGTTCCCAAGTTGCATAACCAACAATAAATCCCTTGCTGCCCTCTGTCCTTAGCTGGAACAGGCAGTCCCGACTTTTGATGCTTTGTGGCTCACCCTCTGTAAATTCAACACTGTGTAATTAACTCCTGCCACTTCTCAATGCAGTTACACAACCTTGGTTTGGGGAGCAGAGACCAATGGGGACAATGACTCAGGAGGAACCTGGAAGAGGTCTGGGATGTGGATCTACCAGATGCTACAAAACATTCCAAAGACATGTAAGTATAATAAGCCAATTAGCCCCACATGTCATCCAGAACCAAGAGATGAA